>SMOB01000071.1:0-11055 GCA_007388105.1 Coniochaeta prunicola
GCTGTTCGCTAATCACCTCCAGGAGCTTCTGAAGTGGCGTGGTCCCAGTCTCGACCTGGCCACTGCTTCCATTCGCGCCCGCTAACACGCGTGTCCCCCGTGACGCGACCGAGCGCGAGGCAACGCTCGAAATTTTTCTCGACGCGATGGCCGAGTCTTCGAGTGACTGCATGGCCTCACGAACTTTCGAGCTCGGTTTCGTGGCACGACTTGGTCGCTTCGGTGACGCGGGTTGGTCGGGTGCTTCGACCACGATCTCAGGTTCCGCCGCCGCCGCCGCCATCATCTCGCTGTCCACGGCAGAGCGGCCCAACCTTCTTTTGGATTGAATAAATCAGTCCCGATCCTCCGGTCCTTCCTAGTCAAAATAAAGCACTTCGCAATCAAAATCTCTCCCTCAAGTAAATATCTCCTTATGAGTGCTATGAAACTAAGGCTAATCTCAGAAGCTCAGACCATCTTTGGGCGCTTCTGCAGTTTGGCGAAGTTTATACCAAGCCACGGCTCCATCAAAGTTAGCCAATCACAACATCATACCCAAAACCGAGAACGGAACTTTCCGTACGCTTTGTCAGCAGCCGAACTTGCTCCTCGTGGAAGGCGGCCCAATCTTCATCCCTGTGCTAGCAGAATGCACGACGCGTAACGTCGTCAGTGAGCATCTCATCAGGTAAGTGCTGTATAGGCAATGCTTAGTTCTGAGTAAGGAAGTCTTGCTTAATGTTAGTGCTAACTTGTCATCGTGCCTAGAGCGGTTGAGCGGATCGTGTACGGTGTATTGATCGGTGAGGGAATGGTCCATGCTGATGCGTCAGGGGCATCCGAGGAGATCCCAATGCAGGCATCAAACTCCGGAAGCAAGTCACCACAGCGCCAAATGAATATTGGCGTCGAAGACCCACCTGTTGATCAGGGTGGCACTACACTGCAGATAAGCGAACTGTCTTGTACTGAATGCAGAGCTCGCAAGCTCAAATGCGACCGGGTAAGACCTGCCTGCTCGAGATGTTTAAGGGTAGGGTCAGCGTGCACCTATCCTGAAACGAGGCAAAGGCATCAAACCCGGCGTCCGAACGTCCAGGAACTTGAGGTCCGTCTAGGTGAGCATCAACATAACCTCCAAGCCTAGAGCCAGCCACTCCGCTTAAACGCCCATATTGTGAAGGTCGAGATCATGTCTCACTTTATCTTGAAGATCCTAGCTAACCCCTAAGGAAGCCCAACTAGAAGAAAGGGTGAACGACTTGCAGCAGCAGAATGGTGTGGCCCATCAATGCCCGGTCTTGTCCGCAGAGAGCTTGAATGCTAGCGCCCCTGTCGTGACTGATTGGGGAAACATCGGGATGGATTTCGGAATAGGCCCCGTATCGTCAATACCCTTCGAGCATCCAGTGTCAGAAGCACCGAGCATCGTTCCCCCGCAAGGAATGAGCGTGGCTTCGGCAGATAGACAGCTTATTGACCTTGGCCTTCTCGAACAGCTGCCATCCTTTGAGCTTCGTGATTCCCTGTAAGCTGACCTTCTAACCAAAGAAAAAGATGTTCTAGAAGCAAGGCTGACGGCAGTACTAGGGCTACCTTATATTTTGAGAAGGTGCATCATGGCGCACCGATGCTCCAGAGGGCTCGTTACATGGCCTCACTGCACTTGCCGCAACACATGCAGCCGCCGATGTGCCTGCAGTACGCTGTTATGGCCTTTGGCGCCGCTGAATCGTCGACTCACTCCCAGTTGGTGTCTCCTTTCTTCCAACGGGCTAGGGCATATGCCGAGGCCGATGAGGCGAAGGTCGGCATTTACAACCTCTGTGGAAGCCTTTTAGCGGCTGCTGATGATTATTTGCACAGGACTATACGACACATGGTCAGACAGTTGCGCATGTCCAATTCTGGGCCCTCATGTCATACTTTGAAGCCCAATCGCGTATGTTCATGCGCGCTTCGCTGAGCATGTCTCGTGGCCTTCGGATAGCACAGATGCTCGGACTTCATAGGCTAGACAGTGGTACGCAGCCTTCGATGCCAATATTGCCTCTTCGAAAAGACTGGTCCGAGCTCGAAGAGCGCCGGAGGACGTGGTGGGTCCTCTATTGCTCGGATAGGCTCATCACTGGCGTTGCGGGATGGCCTGCGCTCATAAATGACCAAGATGTAAGTTACAATTCAAGACCGGAAACTGGAAAGGGTTTTACGTTGAACTATTAATTCATGTTCCAGATCCAAACGCTCCTTCCAGCCTCGGAAGAGGCGTTCCAAACCGGTTTCCAAGAGACAGCAAACTCTCTGAACGACGTGCTCTCGCAAGGCGCTACTACCATAACGTACTCTTCCTTTGGTGGAAGAGTTTTGGCAGCCCACCTGTTCTACAAGACCATCAGCCACATCACACAGCTGACCGAAGCCAAGGATGCAGAGGATGTAGACAACGGCGAATATTGGAAACGGTACAGAAAGATCGATAACTTCCTAACTACCATGATGATGTTCTTGCCGCGAAGCCTCCAACACAGCCGAAATGTCCGGTGTTTAAACGCTACGTTCGTTAATATCATTGTGCACACTTCCATCATATGCCTACATCGAGCTGCATTGGCAAAGGTCAGAGAGCTAAATATCCTAAGCGATGTGGGACGCCACAGCCGATTACGACTATCATTGGCGGCGAAGGAGATATTGCGAATCATGAAGATGACTCTGGACATTGACATCATCCTGAAGAACCCGGTGATAGCGTTCTCTACCTATGTTGCCGCTACTGTATTCTTGCAGGACTTCGTCAGAGAGCAGAGCCAGGAGTGCCAAGATAACTTAGACTTTCTGCTCGGCATTTTAACTGGATTGGCGCCGAAGAATGTCATGGCACACTCCTTAGCTATGCAACTCGCGGCGGAGATGAGGCAGAGCGGTATTGATTACTCTTCGGCCTTCGCGCAGGTCAGTCTCTATTTTATGTGCCTATCCCCCTGCAATTACCGGAGTTTGGAGAAACCGGATCATAAGGCAAAATTGTCGATAACAATTATGGTGCTGATTGTGGACAAATAGCTCAGAGAACTTCCAGCAACGTCAGTGGCGCTACCGCTCCTAGCGGCGCAGGATGATCTCTCTCACCATATAACCTTCTGTCAAGCAACCGGCCCACCTGTGGTGTCGACTACCTAGGAGAATTTTAGAGTTTTCATAACGACTGCCCTGACATCTTAGCGAGTAGGGCGTGAACGTGAAGCGAACCATTTGTCTCACATACTGTAGCACCCTCAAACTGAGGTTGAGTCACAGGCTGTCATATCGCAGTTGTCTTGATCAGATCGGGCGTGCTCTCTCTGCTTGCTAGTACTACTTGGAAAAGGCCACCACGCTCAGTCACTGCTGACCAAGTGCAAAATACGCAGTTGTTAGTTCCTCCATCTTTCTAGCTCGCATGAAATCCTCCCACGTCTCAGGCTTGACTTCAGGGTACTGGCTATTGTCGACGTCGGGGCCGATGAATGTCTGGCCATTGATCCAGTAATACATGAAGAAGCTATACTCAAGTTCTGGTCAATGTCACTTGTTGACACACTTCGTGAGGTCTTCCACGAAAAGGGGACTTACAGAAACATATATTTGAAGATATCTTGGGGATTCTGAGAACGTAGAAGGTGCATTTGTGTCTTCAGGTCTTCGAGAGACCCCTGGCGCTCCAGCTTGGGCTTGATGCCATAGACTCTTTCAAACGCCTCGGCGATCTCTCGAACCGACTTCCTGTCTCCGAGAACTGCTCGCCAGAATAGGATTAGCATCGTCATTAATGTGGTCCATTGGTGAAGAGGATGTAAGACGCAATGGACGACGACCTTCAGGAATGAGTAAGGTGAAATTGGAGGCTTACATTTCTTGATACCGACACTGTCGCGGTCGACTACCACGGCGGCGGTATACTCAGCAGCGTTGTTATACGTTGTTCCCTCCCAAGGTTCGGTGCCCTCACCCCAGTACTTGAACGTGGTACTTGCGGGGTCGAAGATGGAGAAATGCGTGCTGAAGATGGGGTCCATGAAGCCACCTACTAAGATGTGGACGCCCTGTACTATCTGTTTTGTTTCGAGGTAGGCCTTTACGTGCTTCATAGGGTCTTTGGGGAACAACTCGCCGAACTCTAACTTTGTGTAGTCGAGGGACCAATCGCTGGCAACGTATCGCGGTACTGCCAGTTCCTCGCAGGCATCGATGAGCGCCTTTTGGCCATCAACCATGAGCTGGTTGTCGCCTAGGTAGGCGCATACAACTACATCGCATCCCTGGACGAAGGCTCGGATTTTGTTGGTATCGAAAGCGTCGCCTTGGAAGAGTTGGAGTCGCGGATTAGAGCTGATTGATGCGGCAAGCTTGGCTGGATTGCGCGCGTAGCCCCGAAGATTGACCGAGGGGTCTCTCAGGAGGTGGCTGGCGAGTAGCCTGCCAAATTTCCCGGTGATTCCGGCGAGCCCTACGTTCATGCTCATGATGGACTGGACCCTATACTTCGACTGGGCGGTAATGAAGAAGGCTGTGCTGCGTCGGCTGAGAGTTCGTAGCCGCGGACTTGACTAGAGGGATGATGTATCGATTTTGGAATCAATGGGGAAAGCCTTCTTGTATTAATACTCAGCTAGCAACCGCAACGGCAGACGTTTACGTAACATCCGTTCAATCGTACATAGCAAAAGTCCGTTTGCTCCATGAACTGGATGTTAACTCATGGGTCAAAGCTAACGCCGTGACTTTGCCTAGACCATGGTGATTTGAAATGAACCAGATTCTCGATACCAAAGCATTCATTGCGGAGAAGGTTTGGTGATACTCGGTGTGGGCCGGGCACCGAATGAATGTAGGCTTCTCCTCCGCTTGCGTCGTGCTCTGCGCTGTGTTAGAGGATTTCGATCTGGACATCAGGGTGCATGTCCGACGCCAGCGTTGCGAGTCCTGGATGGCCGATCGGAGAGGGAGGAGACCGAGCATCCAATGCCGAGCATCCCATGGTTTGTCAACCCCGGAGTGGGCCGGACACCGAATGTGGGGCCTTCCTCCGCTTGCGTCGTGCTCTGGCATGCAGCGGGTCAAGGATTTAGGTTACTGACACCAAAATGACAAGGTGTGGCCAGGTGCTTGGTAATGTAGTCGACTAAATATATACTACAGCTCTCGTTAATTCGAGCAGCTTGTATTTCTTCTACAAAACCCTAACTGCTAAACAAAGGGCGCATCAGCTTGTTTCTATCATACATTGCACATCTTACACTACCTACTCTTATACTTAAAAAATGCCGCGAGCTATACTTATTTGTGGTGCAACGGGAAAGCAAGGTGGCGCAGTCATTAAGCGATTACTCGCCGAGAAGGCCGACGTCGACATCCTAGCAGTCACTCGCAATGCTTCCTCCGAGTCGGCCAAGAAGCTAGCTTTGAAGTCGCCTCGAATCAAGCTGGTCCAGGGCACAATGGCCGATACCCCGACGCTCTTTAGAACGGCTAAGGAAGTCTCGCACTTTCCCATCTGGGGTGTCTTCAGCGTCCAGGTGCCCATGGGAGGTGACCAAGGCGGTGGCGGAGAGCTCGGCCAGGGCAAGGCAATGGTAGACGAGGCCATCAAGGCGGGTGTCAAACTATTTGTCTACAGCTCCGTCGATCGTCACGGCGACGATTCACTTAACAATCCCACCAACATCCCTCACTTTATCAGCAAACACAAGATTGAGCAGCACCTCATCAGCCGGACCGAAGCCCAGCCCGAAATGGAGCGCATGGCCTGGACCATCTTGCGACCAGTCGCCTTCATGGAGAACTTTACCGATAGCTTTTTCGGGCGCGCCTTCGTGACGTCCTGGAAGATCGCTGTCAAGAACAAGCCTCTGCAGCTCGTCTCTGTTAGCGATATCGGCTTCTTCGGCGCCCAGGCACTTATGGAACCTGACAAGTATCGCTACAGGGCACTCTCGCTCGCCGGCGACGAGCTGACTCTGGAGCAGTTCGCGGCTGTATTCAAGCAGATGACCGGCAAGGAGCTGCCCTTCACATACGGGTTCCTCTGCCACCTTCTTATGTGGTCCATGAAGGACTTCGGCTACATGTTCAAATGGTTCTACCGCGTAGGGTACGCAGCGGATATAAATAAGCTTAGGCAGATGCATCCCGACCTTAAGGACGTAAGCCACTGGCTTAAGATGGAGAGCGAGTTCGCTAAGTACTGTAAGAAGTAACGAGGGAAAACTAAGTTTTAATGTCCGCTCTTATATTAATGTATTAATCAAGAATTTTTGTATTACTAGACTATTAGGACTAGATTTATTTAATAATAATTCTAATTAACGTTAAGTTTAAGATATAATTTAATTTTTGCAGTACCTTCAGGACGAGGTCGGATTGGGAACGTGTTGAAAAGTCGGTTAGGCTTGAGGAGACGGGTTTAGGTCATTAGCCGTGATCCTTTGTCCGTCCATTCGTCAATTTTTAACCTGACCATATCCCAAAGCAAGGTTGACGCTTCGTGACGAAGTTGAATGCAATACCTCCAACTCTCTTAGCCCGTCACTAGTAAACTTATGAGGAAGTGTTATGGAGGCAGGTTATTCCTGATCAAGCCATTTCTTCAACTACCGATACACGCTACATGCCTTGCCGCAGCCTGCAAGGCCTGATTGGGACTGCAGATCGCGATGACCTCTCTTTTCCACCCTCCGACGTTTATATCGCCTAGACTATTAGCATAGCTGGTATCTTGGTTGGTTGTTCGGATATCTGGGCCTTTACGTGTTGAAGAGCTCGCCTGCGTATTCGCAGCGACATTGGTCCCTGCAATGCTCGTCCCTGGGTGTAGATAATACACCTCTTTGAGATATCCTTACCCTGCTGACAATATTCCCCATCATCATCAGCTAATAGATGTGTTGTGGACAGCTCCGTGCTGCGACTCGGTTCTATTGTGCTCCACGCTACACTACTCTTTCCTCCTTCAGCTTATTGCACATGGAGAACTTCCCGGCACAGAGCTCAGCTCCCGCCGGAGTAGGAGGGGCGACGATGGGCAAAGGGCGGATGTTGTCTTCCCCTGGACATGGAGACTTGGGAGATGCGGTAGCGTCTTTGCTCTGCCGCGAATGCAGGGCTGCAATGTACGCTGCGATCCCTGCCGTCTCTTGAATCTCCACCTTGCTCTTAGTAGTGGGATGTAGCTGTCCTGTTTGAACTCGCACCGTACGAGCTGGCGGCGCACCTTAAAGCCTGTGGAGCTTTCTGGACTCTATGCTAGTGTGTCAGGCTGGAGCCGGACCTTGTGTTTTATCTGTAACGCTTACTCGCAGGGCCGGATCTATAATCACGTTCAACGTGAGACTCTCGAGTTTGTATTTGCTGACAAGTGCTCTCCACTCGCCTAGATAATGAGGCAAGCCGTAAAATCCGGCGCCAGTTGACGATGGAGCCATGTAGTGTTGTGCCGCAGGGTCTGATCAGTGGAATCGCAGTGCTACACGGAGTCGGAACTGGATAGATCGCCACGATATGTATTTGTGCTGCCATAACATGCCTGTCCTCTAGTTACGTCTCTCTTATGCCGTCCGCCTTTCAACCTCACAATTGTCTTGTCCCCATGCACTCAGCCCTGCAACGGAGACCGGCTTGGCTTCTACCGCCGCGGCAAGGTATAATCCATCCATCCAATGCATATGGCATTGCCTAATGGAGTCTCAGGTGAGCGGCTGATGTCGGTCCTCACGATCCTACGTCGCGTGCAGCCATAAGGACATGAAGCCCCAGCAATTGCGCACTCGCCTAGTTGAGAAGGGAGAAGGAAGGTGAAACTAACCAGTGCTGTCAACAACTGGCTGGCTGCCACTCAGAGAGGAGATGTTTGTTGTCCGTTGCGCCACTTGGTTGAGGTATATCAGGTTCTTGTCTTTCCGCCGTGCCGGTGTGCTATAAGATATAGCTTGCTTTAACTAAATCCTCTGCGCTTTATATGACCACGAAGTGGCTTAAGGCATTCCACAAAATATTGCGATGACCATGATGCAAGACAGCTCTTGTCCATCTTCGCATCCTTGCATCCCCTTCAGGGATGCTACAAGGCGTATTGCTTGGCAGGACGAAGTCCAGAGAGGTAGCCCTTTCTGGTTAGTGCATTGGCTCCCTACTAGAGCATGTGAGTCAAGCACGAATCGGCCGAGGCACAGTGGCCATGGATTTGATGCCTTAGCCGGCCCGGCGGCACCGGGCTGATCATAGTCAGGATGCACCGTTTACGAGCATCACTGAGGCAGGAATGGGCAGGCGCATTAAGGACGGCTAGGCATGATGGCTGCCTAGACTTCCTTAACTTTCGAGCACACTCTTGCCGCCACCTCGAATAGTGTGATAGTAAGCCAGTTGCTGGGTATGAGGTCTGCCTTGGAAGCCTCGAGAGCCTGTAGCTTCTCCGCATGGGAAGATCAGCTGGAGCCTGGAAGTGGCGGTTTCAATACTGGAGCAACATGGAAGGATTGGACCTGACTCTGAACTTGAAGGGTCTGCGTGGCAGTGATGGTGATGCGTTTGAAGCGCATCGGACACTACCGAAATGGAAGGATCGGCAAGGTTCATGGGGGCGTCTTAGGCCAAGCGGAGCCTGTCGTGCCTAACTTACGAAAAGAGAGCTACAATGCAATCCGCCTTGCTCCTTATCACGAAGCTAGGGCATCTGAGGCGCAGATGTAAGTACAGCAAGGATCCCACGAGACATCCGGATCCTTGCTTCAGACAATATACGATCCAGCAGCACGAGACTTGGTATGTGTGTCCCGGATCCAGACACGGATGCCTCGCATGCGCAGGATTTTCACTGAGGCTGAAGATGCTCTACGGATCTAAGCTAGGCATATTTCATGGTAGATCAGTGAGAAGGATTGGGTATGTCTCATGTGGCGCGTTGAGCCCCTGGTGAAAGACTCGGCAAGCCTAAGGATCTGAGCATCAATTGGCTCTCCGGTCGCCGTAGCTTGTCGGTAGTCATGCCCAGGTCTCAACAGTGAAGAGATTCTCACTTCGTCTTACGTAGCAGGCCAAACTTGGGCTGGAACCTGCACTACCTGTCCACCTTGAGAAGCGGCAGGACGGCGGAGCAGGAAGTATCGGCGTCACTCGTCTTGGGGGTAATGTTATTGTTTGGACGGCTTCATCAATCTCTTTACGATTCCCACCGGATTCATCGCCATCAGATCCGATGAATTTCTACAATCTATGCTCTTTGACTGAAAGACATGACGACAGAGTCCCTCGTCTATACAAGATCACACGTACACGGAGATCTGCATTCGTATAACCGTTTATCAGGCTTGTCGGCCGTTGACGGCAACTCCGAAAGCTTCGCCACGATGCTGCCTAGATCCTGACGAATTCATCAAGGTCTGGACATTACTTGACGTCTACAAAGTGAAAGTTTAGCCGGGGCACAGAACAGGGCCATTATACAAGTTTTGGCCACTTTGGTGAGCGGTGTGGTACCAAAAGTGGGACTTATTGGGAGCGCAGCCCCAGCTCAGCGCTGCTTAGTCATAGCTCGGCGACGACTCAGCCCAGCTCAGCTTTAAGGCGGCGATAGCTCAGCTCCAGATCCGGAAATGGATTTGTGTGAGGTCAAGTTTGACCGCTGAGTAAGTATCCGGACACTAAACTTGCCCTAAGTTTTGATTAGCGCGCGTGGGCACCTTTCGGGACCATTCTCGACCTCGGCTCAGCCTTACATCAACCCTCATCAGCTCTCACCAGCCTGGCTCAGCTTTCTGCTCACCCTTTGGCTGAGCAGTCCTCTGTGGTCCCATTTCTGGGTCCTCGACCCTCGAGATCACTCCTTGTTGACTTCTGAGACCCCTTAAAAGTTATGAGAACTTTAATCGAGAGATCACCTGGCGGCCTCCTTCTGAGCCAGGGTCCCAAATATTGGACACAGGTCCCAGAGTTGGCATCTTGGGTACAGCTCCCCAGAATCGAGCTAAGGGCGATGTGAAGTAACTCCTACCCTGGCCTTGCGCGTCTGGCGTGTTTACATTCTGGTTCCGAGACCTGTAGAATGGCCCGAATCCCGAACAAGAGCTCCCGAATTCGGGGTCAGAACATACCAGTGCATTCCCTGATATGGTACACAGTATATCAGTAAATTATCTGGGGTAGTACATAATACACTAGTACTTCTCGGAGATGGTACACTGTGTCGTAGAATGTTGAATATCACAGTACATGGCATCCAGTACATAGAATATTCCAGTACCTGTAGTATCTTAGTACACGGAGCATCTTAATATGTGGGATATCTCCGTATCTCTGCCAGACACGAAACTGAAAGCCTGCCAAAATCTGCAGAGCTGAACTCCCGCCACTTTGGGGCTAAGCTGCACTTGATCGATGACCAAGTAACGCGGAGCAACATTTGTCCCAGGTATGAGGTATCAGCCAACCTATAGGGATGCATTTTCTAGATCCCCAAGCACGCTGCTGACAATGCGTTATTCCACAGGGAGATCACTGCCGTGAGGAGCGACAGGGATTCAACCGCTATGGCAATAACGACACATAGCATATTGGTATGTGGAATAAACGGCTTATTGTTGCAGCTCCCTATGAGCTTCTTAATTATCTTCTCTTCTTCAGATAGCAGAGGATATAGGAACCACCGTTCGCCGCTGCTTGACATAAATTGAGGGAGCGTGAGAGCATCGTCGGTTCCTCAATGCAGGAGAATATGTCACGGAACAGCAAGAACAGTACCAAGGGCAACTCGAACCAGTTCGAGTTGCTCAACATTGAGGACGACAGTACGAACGACAATGTCGGTAGCATCACAGTGGCCAATTCAACAAAAACAGCCAACACAACCAACGTCACAAAAACAACCAACGCCCGCGATCGGCCCAAGAAAACCACACGCCCACACGACACAGCACCCACACCATCAGCAAAGTGTGAAACTGCCACTATATTTTAAGTCGCGAGTACCTACTCTGTATCAAACGACGAGCGATTGTCACGAATTGAGGCCCTTCTAAGACGGGTCGAGGAACGGGCGGA
>SMOB01000072.1:0-12149 GCA_007388105.1 Coniochaeta prunicola
AAGCACTGGATCAATCGCAGTAGAGGAGGTCAACCAAACCGACACCACACACCCTTAGCCACCAGCAGATTCCACATCAGCCGCTGAAGTTAGGACGCTGAACACTTGGAGAACACAACCTCCAAGGCGATCTGCTAACAACTAAGACCAAGACAAATGGTATTGGGTAGAGGTACACAGAGCGAAACGCAGGGGCCTGTACGAGACCATAGCAAAGTGGGCGAATCGGATGTAATTAGCAGGCAATGGCCCTTTAGGCTTAGTGCCTCCGGGCGAAATATAATCCATCCATCCATCCATTAGTCTGAACCTACTTCCTAAGCGCCGCTCCCGTGGACAACTTTGTGTTTACATACAAGTGTAACCTATCGATAAAGCTACAGCGGGTGTCTTGGTGTTCGGCCCCTTACGTCCCGGACCAGAAGAAGGTCTGTGGCAGCTCAAAGTGGCCCCGTAAGATCTCGTCCTTTGGATCCGAGCTGTTTGCGATGATCACATCATAGTCCCCTGCCTCTGCCTTCCACTGGCTATACTCCTCACACCAGAATGAGAGAGCGTACTTGTCCAGTCGTAATGAAACTCGCTTCGTCTGGCCAACGGCTATATGTATCTTGACGAAGGCCTTGAGCTCCCTCACGGGTCGCAGAACCGAGCAAACTGGGTCGCTGATATAAAGCTGCACGGCCTCGGAGCCGTCATAGATACCTGTGTTTGTCACGTCTAGAACAATGGTCATCTCGTGATGCTCCAGTGGCTCAAAGCGAGATGGTACAGTAAGACCGGAATAAGCGAAGCTTGTGTACGACAATCCGTACCCAAAATAGAATAGGGGATCACGATCAACCATCTCATAGAAACGATGACCAATAAAAATACCTTCCCCATAGAGAATTTCATAGTTGGATTTTCCGAACGATAGGTAAGCCGGTGTGTGCTTAATGGACTTCGGGAACGTCACGGAGAGTCTGCCGCCTGGGTTGACGTCGCCGAGAAGTACGTCGACGAGGCCGTGACCGGTCTCTTGTCCGCCATACCATGCATGCACGAGGGTACTGGCCCCATCTACCCAGGGCATCTCGATAGGGCATCCTGCTTGTGTAACTACGATCTTCCAGAAGAACAAGGTATCAGTATAACTATCCCATGATATTTTGGTAGCCAAGGGCTAGGACCAACTCACAGTGTTGGGGTTGCTCTCCAGGACAGCTTGAACGAGGCGGTCAGCACCAAGGGGTAGCCGGAGATGCTTGCGATCGCTGTTTTCGCTCTCGTAATCCGCTGACAGGCCAACCATTACGATGGAAACATCGACCGTCCGAGCTAGACTCGTGGCTTCTGCAAGAGCCTGGCCCTCTTCAAGTACTTCGTAACCACCGAGTCGGCCAGCGAGTGTGAAAGCCGTTCCGACACCTCCTCGGATGTCTTCGTTGACCATCAGAACCTCTAATTCTACAGCTCGGCCTCTTTCCACATTTGTATCGTAGAACCTCTCCATAGAGAGTCTATTGAAACACGGTGTGTCGGCTGTCTTCGGTGGCTGGCTCGTCCACAAGTCGATTGCATCGTTGCCGTTCACCTTGACCTTGCCTTTACCAGCGACTCCAAATCCAAAGCGGAAGAGGGCAGATGTCTCCGGCGTAAACACAGCCCTTGCTCTGACGAAGTACTTGTGTGGAAGGAACTTGTGAAGGCTTTCCGGCACATCAATCAGGTCCTTGTCGGAACCTGTAGAATATACCGGCTGGGCGTCAACGTTGTCGTCCGGGTTCTCTCCGAAGATCTCCACCAACCATCCATGGTTCTGGGTTCCGGGTTGGTCTAGGTTCTTTAGGAATGGAACGAATTTGAATGCTGGCCCATAAAAGTCGTTGGTTAGTGACTCCCTCAATTCTTGGGTTCTGATATAGGGGCTGTCAGGCACATACTATAAAGCCCAGGAGCATAACTGATGTGATCTTCGCCGACGGCCTCGACCATTGCATCGTAGGGAGTGACAAAATAATACGGGTCACCCTCAGCACTGCCTCCCCCGGACAGCGCCGGGTACTTGAAGTGGTCGCCAATAAGACCGTAAGTCTTGTTTTTGGCGTCTTTAACGGGTAAGTCTCCCTGCTCGTTCTTGAGCAGAACAATACTGTCTGCCACAAGCTTACGTAAAAGTGCCCGGTTCTCGGCGGAATTTGGGGAGGACGGATCGCCTGTCCAGCGACGAGACTTGGCGGTCACTTTCTGCACGAAGTTGACAACATTCCTAACTGCTGAATCTACAGCCGCATGAGAGACCTTGCGTGCGTTGACGGCAATTTCAAGAAGCTTGCCCCTGAATTGAGTAGGACCGGGCATTTCGAGGTCCATCCCAGCATTGATGGATTCCGTCGTACTGTAAGTGCCCCACCAGTCGCTCATGACCAGTCCATCGAACCCCCATTCACGGCGTAGGATCTGCTGTAGTAACACACTATTTTCGCTCGAGTGGACGCCGTTGATCTTGTTATACGATGTCATGAACGACCATGGTTTAGAGTGCCGATGGGCCAGCTGGAAGGGTAGAAGATGTAGTTCTCGCAATGTGCGGTCGGTCATGCAGACATTATCCTCGATCGATGTCGTAGACTGGTCGTGGGCGGCATAATGCTTGATGCATGCTGCGACGCCCTGCTCCTGGAGACCGTTGATGTAGGCCGAGGCAAGTAGACCGCTCAGGACCGGGTCTTCGGCGAAAGCCTCAAACCCACGGCCCATGAGAGGGGAACGCTGGAGGCAGACGGTCGGGGCTAGCAGAACGTGAACATCCTTGCAGCGCGATTCGTCTCCCAGAAGTCGACCAACACGGTGCATCAGCTCGGTATCGAATGTAGCACCCATGGCCGTTGCTGACGGCAATAGAATGCTGGGAACCTGTTCTCTTAATCAGAGTATGCAATAATAGTTGCTGTCCCGTGTCACGTACTCGATGAAACTGTCTCGCGCCGCGCAAACCGTGAGGTCCATCTGAAGTCTGATATGATCAATACAAGAGCGTTTTGATGAGTCATTTTGGTTCGGCGCAGCCTCACCGTGATGCTGTGTATGCCATGATGTGGTAGACCTGTAGTCTTGAAAGACCCCTGCCCAGTCAGAAGGGATACTTTCTCCTCCAATGTGAGTTGGACGAGAAGGGCCTCAACGTCCAAGCCGGTGAACTCGTGCTCGATGGTCATGCTGGAGTTCCTAAGAGGCGTAGAAGTATGTTATAATGGTTGAGAAGTGGACGGCTGCGAGTGTTGCTTCGCTTCCAGGCTGCGCAATGTGTTTGGAGTCGAGTGATTGTTGAAAGTACAGAACTGCCAAGGTGAGAAAAGGAAAGTCTCTCAGTAAAGAAGTGCGTGACATCTGTCTCCTCAGGTGTATGAAAAGTCATCCCGTCCTGCGTATGAGGGGAATGAAACTCCCTTCCCCGAAGATCCTCAGTCTATGATACAGGGCAAATCGTAGGTGTGGAAGGATTGTGGAACGGGAATGGCTCCGGCATCTGGGGCGCCAACCGCTAGGCCTGGGTGTCTACCCTACGCCCATGACCCAATACCTCACCGATATTGGAGTGAAAACCGATATATTATATGTTGCAGCTTCCGTTCATACCCGGTTCGCCTGATGCTGGTCCGTCACATGGAAGCTAACTATGCCTACTGTATCTAAGTAAGTTAGCATCCGCCTGGCGCAGCGATCTACAACACTTTGACCCAAATCACACCTCCACCAAGGACATGGGGCGCCGCGAAATGGCAACTTTGTGGCGGCAGTGGAGCCACAATACACTACGTGGTTGTAAGACCATGCCCGGCTAGCGGAGTCCGGCGAAGCCGTCGGGGAACCGTCGGGAACGTCGGAGACACCGAAGCATCAGTCACGCTTAAGCTGCTTTCCGACAACTCCGACGCCATGTCTGCAACCGGCATGGCCACGCTGACCCTTTCGGGTGGATGGAAATTTCTGATGTTAACGAGTAAGAAAAGAGGAGTAGACGGGGTACAAGCTCCATCTGATTGGTGATTGGATCATCATTTGATTCCGTCGTGGTAAACTGCCTGCTGAAACTGTATGATCTAACCTTACTTATCTTTGTGGGCTTTACACCGTTCTATTATCACACCGAAGATTCTCTCGGATCCGTGACCATTGGATCACATTGCAGGGTTTGGTTTCGTTAACCCCGACCACCCCCGCGGGGACCCCGGATTATCCACGAACGATGATGACTAGCAACCCAGCAACGCGCGATCTTGCTCGTTTACATAGCAGCAGTGGAGGCCGAGATGCAGACTCCGGTGTTGTGTGTTGAGCCTCGAAATTGCAACGATTCCTGCGAGCTTAAATAGGCGTGGGTTACATTTCGACGCACCTCCGAGCAAACATCCAACTCTACCCGATCATACCCAAGAAATGCCCTCTCGTAGGTCAACTTTGGCATGGGCCAAGGCGCACTTTCAATCCAACACCCAAGCAATACCCAAGTTCATCGAGCAGTTTGGACGCCAGAAGAAAACCTACCACATCCAAACGAGGTTTCTCTCGCTCCTGAACAGTCTCAACTACATTAGCTTCGCCTTTGGACTTGTTACGGGTAACCTTATCAGCCGTCGCGGGGCCGACGCTTTGCTATGTTCATCATGTGTGGTCCTTGTGGGAGTCAATACGCCGACCACAACGGCATGGAGTGACCCGTGATGCTAATCTGGGGTATCCCTTTAGCTTGGCCAGCTCTTCACGTCCCTCATCCGCCGCGCGGCACGAGCAGCCTCCACAGTCATGCCTCTTACAAGATTCCTTTCGACCTATTCTTCGTAATTTTGTCCCTGCTTCTTATGGGCTTGTTCTGGCTGCCAGAGGTTCGTAGCAAGCCCAACGCTCTGGTTGGAGCTAGTTTTCGACGTATTGATTTGACCTTTTTTTCTTCCTTTGTCTTAGTCGTCTTGATGGCTATTGACTAAGGACCGGGTTGAGGAAGCGCGCAGGAGCTTGACCCTGCTGCGAGAGCGACGATACACTGAAAAAGAAATTGATCACGAGTTTACCGAAACCCAGGACAGCATCAATATTACTCTTGAAGATGGCCCCTTCAAAGAGCTTTTCATGACCAGTCCGCTGCGATCTATTCCACGGAGCTAAAGGCGTTCCGAACATAAATTTCTTAGCGTGTGGCCCAGCCAATCTCAAGCGCACCCGCATCACCGTCGGTACAAATATCTTCGTCCAACTCACGGGCCAGAACTCTGCTTCTGTTTACGGCACGGTCTTCATCGCTTCTCCTGGGAACTGTGGATCCCTTCACCATGACCAGCATCGAGGCGGCGATCAGCATTTGCTTCGTGCTTGCATGTCAGCTTCTGACGGATCGAGCGGGCAGAGTGTATGTTAACACCAATCAGACTCAGGGGGCGAATATGCCAAGGCTCACTCCCATCAATTAACTTGACTGCAAATGCAAACATGAAAACATGTAGTCCTTTCATGACGGCTGGTGCGGTGGTGCAGACCGTCGCTCTCTTCTCCATAGGCGGCCTGGGAACTATGTCAACCCAAACTTTCGGCATCAAGACCGGCATCGTGTCCCTGCTCACCATCTTCCAAGCCGGTTCAGCTTTGGATGGGCCCCATTGTCCCACGTCGTGGCGGCGGAGATCCCTGCAACGCGCTTGCGAGATCTGACCGACGCCCGTGGTAGTGTCTTCGATATCCCGATCCAATTCGCAGTCACGTTCAATATCCCCTACCTGATCAATGACTCATGCAGATTAGGCTCAAAGGTCGGCTTTACTTTCGGAACAACGGCTTTCTTCGCAGTGCTCTTCACGATATTCTGCATTCCGGAGCGCGAGGGAAAGTCCCTCGAAGAGATTGAGTACCCGTTCCTGGCCGGCGTGCGTGCAGGAAGTTCGCCAGACAAACTTGGCGGACCTGGCATTTGTAATATCCGGGACAAGCTGTCCGAGGAGAAGAACGAGCAGTTGCGCGTTACTACCGTTGTATAACTGTCAGCGCGTATGGGGCTATGCTCGTTGAACCCCCTCTCCACCCTTGCTGCTGTCTTCGAGCAGATAAAGTAAGCTGCAAGTGACTTCGCCTTCCGGGTCTTCTCTGTTGAGGCAAAGTTTTGGGTCTTCTTGTTAAGTACTAGGGACACGACTTTTATAACGAGTAAAACACAATTGGAGCTTATAATCTTTATCTCCACATCATCACATCGGCATGCGTATATTTGGTAACATCACTGAGTTACGATGCGTTGTGATGTATCATTGCGCAAAACTTGTGGATGTGAGGGCCTCCGCTTGGTGGGCAGCCGTGGAAGAGTGTGCGGCAAGGACCTTCGTTCTCGGCAACCTTTACATATAGGCTGCGGCTTGAGATAGACGTCGTCTTTCGGGCCATGACTAGTGATTTCCCTTGTCCAGCGACTCCCCCACCTCGAAATATTCTATTTGTACAAGGCCAAGAGAGCGGACTCTAGGCATCATCCTAGTGTTGATTCAAGCCAGGCATGGGGCAATAGGTTCAATAATGAGGGTTTCGTTGAAGAACGAATAGTGGCCAAAGTGGCGGGGAAAGCCGGTAATCAGTTGAGGCCGAGGGACTTTGAACCATCTTCTAATCTTATATTCATGAACTACCGCGAGGAACATCTGGGGACGTCCACCGCTGGGATACCTCTTCGAAACCAGGGGAACTGTTCGCATCATACGGTGAATGTCTAATTAGCATATCGTCAGAGTTGGCGTCATGCAGCCTATAAACCGGACCAAAAGAGGGTCTTCTGAACCTCAAAGGCTTTATTCAAAGGGGTATTCGCGCTACTGGTGCCGACCAAGACATCGTATGACCCGGCCTCCTCGACCCACTTGCTCCGTGTTTCGTCCCAGAAGCTGGTCGCATACTTCCTATCAATGTGAACATGAGCCACTGTAGATTGTCCCGCGGGAACTTCAACCTTGGTGAAGCCCCTCAATTCCTTAGGGGGGCGGTTGATGGACGGGAACCGTTGTGACACGTATACCTGGACGACCTCGGCGCCGTCCCGGTCTCCCGTGTTTTCGACTGTGACGGAGACAGAGACCGTTCCTTGACGAGAGGAAACGGCTACCTCGAGATTGGAGAGGGTAAACGTTGTATACGACATACCCCAGCCAAAGGACCAAAGTGCCGCCTTCTTTGTGGCCTCATAGAAACGATACCCGATATAGATGTCCTCGCCGTAGAGGACACGTCCTCGCTCTGAACGGTAGTTAAGGTAGGCAGGGTTATCTTCCACTCGGATGGGGAATGACAGCGACAGCTTGCCAGAGGGATTGACGTCCCCAAAGAGAACATCGGCAATTGCATTACCGGTCTCATTGCCACCGTACCACGCCTGCAAAAGACCAGACACGGCCGATGCCCACGGCATGGTGACAGGTGTCCCGCATTGCACGACAACAACAGTTCGAGGGTTCGCCGCAGCCACGGCGGAGATTAGTTCGTTGGTCCGGCCCGGGAGATCCATATGAGACCGATCATGACCTTCCTGCTCAAAGTCCGAGTTCAGTCCCACGCACAGGACGACCTGGTCCACAGTTTTAGCGAGCTCCACCGCCTTGGCGATCTCCTCGTCGGCATCGACGACCTTGGCACCGCCGATGCGGACACCGCCTCCGCCAAAGGACACCACGCCGTCGGCATCCTTGATCTTTGACGCGGCGCCACTGGCAAAGACGACTTTGACCTTGTAGCTCCGCCCGGCGACGACGCTCTTGACGCCGGTCTCCTCCACCGTCCCAACGTTGAAGAAGCTGCCTCCGCTGCGCTGTTCAGTCTCGTTGTCGATCAAGAGCTCATCTTCGATGTAGAGCCTGGCAGTGCCGTGGACGCACAGACCGAACTCAAAGTCGCAGGTCTCCTCGGCCTCGAAGACGGCCTCGATCTCGCCCCACCAGAGATCCTCGGTGATTTCTGGGTGGTAGTAGTCTGCGAAGTACATGTTCGTGTCAACCAAGTTGAGGCGGTCGACTGCCTTTCGATCCCTGACGGTGTCGGGAGACGTGAATGCACTGAAGGTCACACCGACCTGGCCGTTGACAGTCTTGAGGGATGGGCCCAGGATAGGCAACATCTTGTGTGCGTGGCAGCCGATCGAGTATTTCACGTCATCGGCCTTCTGAGAGATGCCTTCGTATGGTGTGACTGCATAGTAGGGTAAGAGGGTTGCAGATCCGCCGCCACAGTAGGCAGATATCTTCGCGTTGGGTCCGATAACAGCGACCTAGTTGGAGTAGCGGTCAGCGGATTGGCCTCGGGCGAATATGTATAAAGTGCTACCCCCAGAGGCTGCTGACCGTCTTGTTTCTTTTGAAAGGAAGCACTTGGTTGTCGTTCTTCAGAAGCACAATGGATTGGCTTGAAATGTCTCTCAACAGAGCCGCAGTTTCTGGGGTGTTTTTAGGCTCCTCGGGTGCTCCGTTCGGGATCCCAGTCTCGACAGCCCTGTGCACAGCCTTGAGGATCTGGCGGACTCGTTCGTCGACGGTTTCCTGGTTGACCTTCTTTGACGTGATGGCATGGCTCAGGAGCTGGCCGCGCCAACGGGTCGGGCCCGGCATCTCCAGGTCGAGGCCGGCGTTGATCGATTCGGCAGTGGAGTATGTGCCATACCTGATGAGAACAAGAAGCTAAGTTAGTCCCGTAAAATTGCGATGAGTTAGGCGGAAAAGAGAGAGGACGTACCAGTCGCTCATGACCAGGCCTTCCCAGCCCCATTCTTCCCTCAGGATCTTCTGGAGGATCTTAGGGTCCTCACTCACATGTGTGCCATTGACCTTGTTGTACGCGGTCATGAAGGACGCAGGCTTGGCATCTCGCACCGCGATCTGGAAAGGTAGCAAGTAGATCTCGCGCAGGGCTCGCTGTGAAACCAGAGAGTTGACTGCCATCCGCTCGTGCTCCTGGTCATTGGCCACAAAGTGCTTGATCGCGGCCTGGACGCCCGTGGACTGGATACCATTGACTATGGATGCGGCGGCATTGCCAGCGAGGATGGGATCTTCGGAGAAGGACTCGAATCCACGGCCCCCAAGGGGGCTACGCTGCGTGTTTACGGTCGGTCCCAGCAGTATGTGGGCTCCCTTCGCGCGGGCCTCCTCTCCCATGAGTTTTCCGGCTCTCCGTAACAGCTCCGTGTTCCAGGTAGCAGCAAGCGCGGTGCCGCAGGGGAAGCAAGCCGCGGGCACTCCATTGAAGAACCTAGTTCCACGGACCCCGTTGGGCCCGTCCGAAAGGCGAATGGAAGGCACATCCAGGCGAGGCACGGATTTTGTGTGCCAAAAGTCGATACCTGGAGAGTTTCGTTAGCGAACTAGGCCTCAATCATCGGGGGTTGTGCTTCGGACTTCTAGAACGATGGGATATGGAAGCCGAAACCTACCAGAAAGGAGATCAATCTTCTCTTTGCCGCTGAGCCGCTGCAGCACGTCCTCGACATCGAAGGACGTACTCAGTGGACTTCCTCGAGGAGGATTGCCATATTGCGAGCTGTCGCCCATGATGGTCTTGTTAGGTGTTGTCTGTTGCCTAGACCTCTGGGTCGGGCAGTAAAGGTGGGCTACAAAGGGAGAAGAGGTGGCAGGAGGCTTGAGCCGAGCTGCCGGAGCCCCGACAAAAGAGACAGTCGTGGGCGTCCTGATATAGTACGCCCAGTCCTCTGCTCTGCGTTTATGCCTGCCTGTCCGTTATATTACTTCGTACGTGGGACACCATTGACTTCTGTAGATGTGGGCCGTCATCGGTTATGCAGAAGGCTTCTTCCCCTATGAGCCGCCAGCGGAACCTACCGACAGGTGCAGCTAAAGCTAACCCCGCCATGACCCTGCTTTACAGGACTCGCTAGCTCAGAGCTGCATCCGGCTTTCCGCTCAACGGATCACAAGCTCTGTCAGCGGGTCCGAGACAAGCGTCTACTGCTACCGCGAGGTATTATGTAATGATATAACCAAGAAATACCGTAAGAAATCAATTAAGCCGACGGCTCCCCGACGCTCCGATTTCTCCCCGCGGGCGAATTTATAACTTCCTAATGTCTCCTCTCCCCGTCCTCTCCCCGTTCTCTCCCCGTCCCCTCCCCGAAGTGACTATGTCCTGGTCTGTCCTGGCCGCCGTTCTTCGATGAATCTATCTCCCCGCCAGTTTGGCGTTGTGAGGTCGCCGTTTCACTTATTCCTACGTAGTATGTACATGTATCTCGCACCGTCGTCACCATGAAATCTCAATCGTCCAATCGTCGCCCACGTCCCCAAGTTTCCTCGTCGTTGGTCGCCGACGACCTAGGCACACGGATATTTGCAGCTCTGGCCCCGAGATTCAAATCCCATACTCGACCGCCTGGCCAAGTCTGTCGTAAAGCTTAGAAACTTCCATACCGCGTTGGCTTGCTAGCCGACACGTAGCATGCTCTTCTCAGAAACCGATAACCACATTGCCGATCTTGGGCAGATGGTGGAGCATATGGGATTCCATGCCAATGTTTACGAGGGCCGCCCTGGTTACGAGAGCTGAATTTCCAGTAGCTGCTCTTAGCGAGATTCTGCAATATTCGGCGAATCACACCGTTCATATCTGGCAAGTGGTAAGTCCGGTAATCTCCAGCTCATTTGGTCGGAAATAGCAATTCTCTGACCACGCTGCACACGCAGGCACCTCGTACTGAATAAGAAGATCTGGCCCAAGGCCAGAGGCTTCGACAAGAGTTTTGTCTGCCTCTCTGGCTGGGGAAATCCCTTCAACTACGAGGTCCAGCTCGAGAATCTGTCGCACTGCCTCTTTACGCCTATGAACGCGAGCAAGTTCTGGATGCGCGACGTCACATTCCTTGACCGGACGACCGATATCGACTCCAAGTTTTACTCGACTACCAGATTCACCGATCGGCTCTTCAACTATCCGAAGGAGCGAGAAGACCCATACCAGCCGTTCTTTGCTTACCTACCATTTACGACACCGCACTGGCCTCTTCAAGTACCTCGCGAGACAATCGAAAAGTTTAACGGTTTATACAACAACGGACCGCGGGACCTACGAGACGAGAGACTCCAGGGGTTCTCGCCTCTAGATATAATCCATGTACAACCCGCGCCCTAGCCCATGACAAGTGGTCCCAGATGATGGTGCATGAGGGCTGAATCTGCCCGAAAGATGGAGGTGTTCGCCGCTATGGTGGACCTGATCCATGTGAATATTGGCCGCGTCACCGACTACCTCCGGGCTGGATAACACGTTTATCCCCTTCATGTCAAATAACGGTGCCGAGGGTGCTGTGCTGGAGGCTCTAACGATTATGGGCGGCGTCGGCTTCCGCAACACAGATTCTCGCCAAGTACTATAACAACTCGATCGACAACATGGGTATGGCAGATTCATACGTCTGGTACGGGCCGGAATGGGCATCCGCGTCCATGGCGCCCTCGAGGGACTTCAAGACGTGGATCACAAAAGGTGGGATACGCTACCCGTGCCTCGCGCACTATTAACCCTGAGTCAATGGCCGGACCACACACGAACTCCTTTGCTACTGTAATGGACATCCTACCCACGGTCTTGAATCTCGCAGGCGTTGCGCATCCCGGCACGAACTTCAGAGGACGACAGGTGGTCAGCCCCTAGGGGAGGAGGGAGGCGGGGCTCGACACGTGGACAGTGCATCACCTAACTTCCGCGATGAAGAACGGCAAATCATGGGATGCGAACTGTTTGAATCTAGAGCTATTCGACAGGGACACTGGAAGGCACTTTACATGACCGCTCCGAGGGGGAAGGATTGGTGGGAGCTATAGTCTTAAGACCCTGAAGAGACGAACGATGTGGCAGAGGAAGAGCCAGACATGCTCGAGAAGCGCTGGGAAGTGTACTACGCGGAAACTGGCATGTCTGATCCTGGACACGAATTTGGTATGGTCAAGTACAGTTGAGAAGTAAACGGCAAGCCCCAGACGTCCCAGGTGCTTGTTGTAACGTATTTTATAAGCGAGTGGTCAATATAAGCGAGTGGTCAATTTTCCCCACCACGACGCGTCTCCCACTTTCCACACTCAATTTGACCACAATACGCGATGGGCAGCCCTTCCCAAGAGGCTAGGCTTCTCCTGGCT
>SMOB01000073.1:0-69881 GCA_007388105.1 Coniochaeta prunicola
TAATTGGACCCTCTCTTCAGTGGGTAGCGGTATTGTTGCCATTGTTAGTGGAGGGTCGCGTACATAGGAGACGCGTTTAGTGGAGAAGGAATTCTGGTCCACTTGGTGATTTGGTCCACTAGGTGATCGATTACGTTAAGACTGCCATACCTCAGCGAAAGTATCTGGATGGGAACGCAAATTGGATGCACTATCACTGTGCCTCACAAGTCCTCACCCTCATGGGTGACCTCGTGGGTGACCTCGTGGGTGACCTCGTGGGTAGCTGCGGAAGTTCTCGATGTTGTACATCTTTCCTTTTGGGGCCCTTTCTTCCTTGTCTCTTCACCATAACAGTGTAAAATGCAACCTTTCAATCTTGATCAACACACCTGAAACAGGTTCTAAACCTTTGTCAGCGGGAAGTTGACCAAGACCGACAGTTCGTGTTCAAGCCAGCGCCAGAAAACTGAAACAAGGACGAGCCCAGTTATGTTCATACTTCCGTTACTACGTTAAGGAGTAGGTAGGCGGCATTGTACCCACGGCTGAAGTTTCCCATGCATCAAGCCACAGCTTGTTCCGACAGCTTTTGTCAACACTGCACTTCGACCCCAACTTCCAAATACTTGAACGAGACCAACAACTCTAGCAATACCTTAAAGGAACAGTACAAAAAGTGACATAAGCCGGGATCAGGATGCCCACTATCAGAATCGAACTGATGACCTTATCATTACTAGTGATACGCTCTACCACTGAGCCAAGCGGGCCACCGCGGACAATGGAAATGACCCTCCCGCGCCGTTGGTGGGTGCGGAGATGTGCTAATCAAGGGGCAGGGAGAATGAGAGAGACAAACCGACGAAGCGGGTCAAGGGTGCAGTATGGCATGACTCGCCGTGATGGAGCAGGCGCCCGGGGATCGGAATGGAAGCAGCCCGCATGTAGTGGAGGAAAGCCACGTTAAGACGGATCGCATATCTCAGACAAGACATGTATATTCAACGGTCGGTCTGATTTATGTCTAGTCGTAAACTCTCTCTGATCGATACCCATTCACTCCTGGATAACCTGCTCCCGCTTCCCAGTAAAATCTTTACCCCTTATCCATCCTTCTCTTCCCCGCCTTCCGCCTCCTGGTCCGCCGATCGTCCGAGTCGTCCTTGCTAATTCCCAGCCCTGCCTCCTCCTCATACGCACCGTCCCTGCCCGTCATTGGGCCCTTCTTCTCTGCCGGGTTGCTCGGTTTCTGATCCACGCCTTCCGACTCCAGGTCCTCGAAGGTCTTGAGATCCGCCAAGAACCGGCGCAGACGGAGGCCAGTCTTCTGCCAAATCCAGAAATCCAGGTTCTCGTCACAGGCGGCCGAAACCGCTAGTTTCAGACCCTTTAGGACATCTCGGTCATCGATATCGCGGTCTTGAGGACCAGCAGACTTGTGCTCTACCTGGTGAGAAGGTGTCTCCGTATCTTGCTTCGTCGGCTGAGGAACCGGCAAAGGCTTCTCAACGACGGTACGCGGCTGCTTGGTCCCCTTGTTCTTTGCCGAATCATGCGCCTTCGTTTGCACAGCGACAGCTTCAGCCTTAGAACTCTGTCTCGTATCGTCGGGTTTCCGTAGGCGTTTCATTGCCTTGGCGCGTTTGAGCTTGCTTTCCGGAGAGACGACAACATTGGCGGGTGGCCTGTGTAGCTGAGACTGGATCTCATGAGAACCAGTTTCCAAGAGATCTGTTGCTTTCGCAGAAATATTTTGAAGTTGAGATTGACTTTCTTCTGGAGCCTGCTTGGGAAGACTAGCTTGCTTTGAAGACATAACTGGTAACTGTCTGTCATTGCCTTTCGCGATCGCAGACTCTTCTAGCACCTCCTTTGGTTCCATCTCGTCGAGCTTTCGGACGACATCATCGAGGGCCTGCTCGAAAGACGACGGCGTGCCGACGGCGTACTTCCAGGTCATGGGTAACTCCGGAGTTGAGTGGCTGGTAGACTGTACCATAGCTGGTCGAGCTGGAGAGATACTGTTGACGTTGTCTCCTAGAACATTACTCCTGCTTCCATCACTTTGCACCAGGGTATATCCATGATGCTTGGGGTGACCGGCATCCAATATCAGTGTATCCGTAGGTTGTTCGACGGCAAACTGCACTGTAGGGAGGGGAACAGGTAAGACACTCTTCTCCGTTCCATGTTGTGCCTTGATGTTTCTAGCAAGATGTTCAGCGACAGGTGTATCATGCTTGGAATGGCCAGATTTGGGCTGCAGCACGTTGTCTGCTTTTTCCAGAGGTGTGAGCAAGCGCTGAGACGACACAGGCATTTCAAGCGGGGCATGCCTATTTCTAACGTGTGAAGTGGTCTCGCGTCTGGGAGGAGCGGCAGCAGTGCTCCCTGGAGGCCTAATACCGCTAGTTCTTTGCACATGACCCAGAGAAACACCGGGCTTATCAACCACACGGGAGACTTTGGGTGGCACAGGTGGTGGTGGTCTGTCCGGGCCACTGAGACTTCGCCATTGGACATCCTCCGGCAGTTCTGGCAGTTTACCCGCCCTCTTGGTCTCCCCTCGTCTCGTTCGCTTCGAATCATGTGCTTGGCCGCGAGCAGACTGTCCTGTGCCCTCAAGAGCCTTTTGTCTCCCTTGCCGAAGACCCTCCGGGAGCTGGTGGACGCCTGAAGTCGATGGACTGTAGGACAGGCCAGGCGCAGGGGATCGCTGTGTCGGTTGGCTCTTCTCAGCGAAGCTTGGCTCTGTGAAAATGACAGGGTGTCCTCCAGTGACTTGGCGCGTATTCCTATGGAACCACCTCAATCTCACCTTGTCTCTTGGATTGTTCGCCTTGTGTTTCGGTTCCGGAAGCTCTTCTGTCAAAGCGAGAGCTACGGGATCAAGATCGTCAAAGTGGATTATAGTTTCACTGCTTGGAGGCGAACTTGTCGAAGTTGAGTCTCTGTCCCGAGGGCTGCCATCAAGCTGCGCGCTGGCTGGCTTACACACCACACGCTTGCTTGGTATAGACTCAATCTGTGGAAGCTCCTGCTCCTTCTTCTCTGGCGACCTTTGATCTGTCGACGTCACAGCAAGACCAGCGGCCAGAAACTGACTGCGGTACGGTAGTAGCTCATCCACGGTGTTCAATGATAATGGTGTAGGACTGATTGTTGGAGAAAAGTTGGCTCTTTTGCCTGCAGCACTTGTAATATCGGCGTATCGTTCAAGCTCCTTCGTGAAATAATTGAAGGCCTTCTTCTGACTTGACGTCCGAGAAGGCGGTTGAATATAGATGTGGGACGAAGGGTCGCTTTCCTTTGACGCCATCGCTTGAGCAGACACCTTCTGCAGCGGAGGGCCCTGGCCCGTTAGCGGAACGTCATGAGGTGGTGCCAAGGCTGAGAGACGCTGTTGTTGGGACAAACTTCGCCGAATAGACTCCTAGACTTTCGGATCGGCAATGCCGCATCGCTTCGAGTTCGGTGTCGGACTCAGTTCTTTATAGAATGCTACCGGTGTTCGAACCATTGGTGGTTTTTGTTGCGGCTTGTCACGGGGTGGCCGTACAGCGGCTTTCGCTGGCCGCCCTACATGTCGAGAGGCTTTCAGATTTTGGCCTTTCTTAGGATATGGTGGCGGATATCCTATCTGTTGTCGAGAGGGCTTCGCCTGACTATCGGATGGTCCAGGAGGTACTCGAGGGGATGGCTTAGCATTCAGCGGCGCCGGCACGTGAGGTTGCCGCATGGCGCCCCAATATGCATGCTGCTTGCCCTCGTCAAACGAGTCATCGCAACATCCGTCTTCTTGGGGTAAGGGATAAGGCGTTCGCTTGCGGGCTGCTTGTCGCCGCGGTCGGGCGGTATGAAGCCGCCTGGGGTCCTCAACCCACCGCAGGGGAGGCGTATCACAAGTGGGATCGCGTGTCCAGTCACTGGGCGCATCATACTGCCTTCTTATCCAGGGCGGATCTATCCGAGGAGGTCGAACAGGGACAGAGACTTTCTCTCCAGACCGTTGCTGCCTCCGGGTAAACGCAATTGGCTGTTGATGTGGAAATGAAACTCTGACTTTGCTCCCGCGCTTTCGACGGATAAGGGAGCGCTGAGCACGACGTAGCTTCTCAAGGGATATGCTGAGTGGTTTCCGTATCACCTCCTCGGCAGCGCGGGTCGACAAGCTGGGTTGAGCATCTCCGGGCGGGGACCTTTGGGGAGGCGACCGGCCATACCGGCTTCCTTTCTAAGATAAGTTGAATGGCATGGTCCATATTCCAAAAGAACCAAAAAGGGGGAACTTCTGCTTGGTAGAACTATGATGTATTCGGAGCGAGTCGGCTTTCGTTTCAATGGCTATGCGAAATGCAGTATTGGACGGATTCGGAGGGCAGAAGTCATTTTGAGGGAGGTTCGAGATCGAACCTTCCGTGCCGACCACATTCTGCTTCGTGAGGCACGATACGCCGACTTGTTGTGTAGGTCGTGCTTGCGCAGAGGCGGAGCAGGTCACCGAATGTCCTTTATGCCGGGCGAGGAATAGACCTCGAGCTGCCGTTTCCCCTTGCGCACCAGGAATTCCACAGCAGCAAAGTCTTTCTTATTGATGTGGATGTTCTTGTCAAACTCTGCCCTCGCGAAGGATTCGAAGTGAGGTCGGGTTTTCTGGAGCCGTACGACCTGTCAGTAAAGGCTAGGATGCTCGGAGGCAGGTGTGGACGACGATGCAAGCATCATACCTGTGGCTTCTTCCGGCTTGCCCGGAGGCATGAGCGGTAGAGGGACAAGACCTCCTTCTGCAGACCAGATAGACGCATGTTGGGCTAAGCTCCAATATTCAAGTCTCAACGTGGTTACAACACCTGTTGTGCTGCTGATATAGCGATGGCGAAGCAGCTTCAAGATTCTGTGTCCAAAGCCGCTGTAGAAGGCAAAAATTGGTGACGGAATGATTCCGGGCCTCGGTATATCGCTGTCCGGCATCGCCCAATTGACAGGGGTAGCTTTCGTCAGAACTTACGCGGGAACAAGCGCATTGGGGTCCCCGCAACTGCTCATGAATTAAGTCCGACCTAGATCTACAGACCATCGGCGAAAGATCAAAGACTGTTGCTCAAGTCCTAACAGTTCCGGCGCCGCTTTTCAAGACACGAAGATTTCCGCCAGTGCAACCGTCTTGGCCTCTGTCGAGCTACTCAGGGTCGCTTGCTGGTGTCTAATCTGACTTACAGATCGCACAATGGCTACCTTCTTGGTGAGTTCAGATTGGAAAACACCCCGCATGGTCTTCACTGACAATTCGACAGCGCCTCGTACGCTTCCTCGCCAGAGATGGCCGTACTTACTACGGCGACGCCATACTTCCCAAGGGCGTCAGCGATGTCATCAAGGCAAAGCAGGCTCGTATAATCAAGGGAGATATCTTCGGCAAGTATGACGTGACAGACGAGGTAGCCGAGATCAGACACCTCCTGGCTCCGCTGGCCCTTGAAGATGTCAAGACGGTGAGGTGTCTCGGCCTGAACTATGCGCTCCACGCGAAAGAGGTAACACATACGTCGGATCAGCACCCCGTAGGCATACTTTCACCACTGACATAAGGTCTCCCCAGTCAAAACTCCCGATCCCCGCCTACCCCGTCCTCTTCTACAAGCCCATCACCTCCCTCACCGGCCCGACAGACCCCGTCCCTGTCCATCCAATCGCCCAGGACGGCAGCCTAGACTACGAATGCGAGCTCGTCGCCGTCATCGGCAAGACGTGCCGTGACGTGCCCGAGTCCGAGGCGCTGGACCACGTGCTCGGCTACGCCGTCGGCAACGACATCTCGCACCGGGACTGGCAGATCAAGCGCGGCGGCGGCCAGTGGTCCCTTGGTAAGGGCCACGACGGCTGGGCGCCCTTCGGCCCGGCCATCGTCAGCAGCAGCGTGATCGGGGATCCTCAGACGCTGCGCATCACGACCAAGCTGAATGGCGAGGTCATGCAGGACAGCAGCACGGCGGATATGATCTTTAGCGTCAAGAAGACGATTGCCTTTCTGAGCCAAGGCACTACGCTGCTACCTGGTGATCTTATCTTTACTGGAACGTGAGTTCTGCCTTTCCTCTTTACGTCTTGGCGGGTTCAAACTGATACTGATAAATTTGTTAGCCCGTCTGGGGTTGGTATGGGCCGGAATCCGCAGGTTTGGTTGAAGGATGGCGATGTGGTTGAGGTCGAGCTAGAGAAGGTTGGAACCTGTAAGAACAGGGTTGAGTTTACCAAGAAGGAGACGGCCAAGCTGTGAGGATGTAGGTCATCGGCCATATCGAGGTGGCAATCCATGAGTGTCATGTTGTTGAATATGAGTCTTCTCGTCTTGCAAAAATGGATGGTAATAACTTCCATATGTGCGGTACCTTAGTAAAAAGCTATCTGCCACCGTAACGGCGAAGCGCTTTCGTGATGGTCCGTTATGCGTGGAGGTCGGTTCCCTCCGTATGGAAGGCTTCAGGTACCGGTAAAGCTGAGCCAATGAGCAACGTGTTCCTTATCTTTACGGAACACCTCAAAGCTCCGTACGTCATTGGACTTCCCGCGACGCCGACGATATCGGAGAGTGTTATTCCGCCTTGCAAATATTCAACTGAAAGGAAACATTTTTGGTTTTGTTGCCAGATGAGAGAGCTCGGGGCCGTCCCAGATTGAGCAATGGCGTCGGGACTGTGAAGGCCTTTACTGTAACAGTAAGCTTAGTAGTACCTAGGTAGAACACATCGTAGTCGTGGAGCAAAGCAGCATTGTCAAACTCGCTATTCCCACGAATCTCCAGCTGTAACTCCTCTCTGTCACCGTAAGGCTACCTCAAATACAGTGGCAGAGTCTTTGTTTGATATGACAACTGTAAGAGGATGGCTGGTACGTAATGCGGTTTGGTGTGCATTAGTTGGAAGCCAGTGAGGGCTGACTGGTTCAGCGGGAGATCCCCCTTCCCCAGGCCACATGCACCCGTCTGAGAGGCTGCCTGCCTTGGCGCCTAGTGATATATCCCGCACTTCGTTAATGTGGCAGGGATGACTAGGCTGTACCCAACTGGAGAGCTAACCGGTTCGGTACGAGCTGCACGATACGCATTGCGCAGGGAGACCAGCAAATGTCATGATGTGAAGGTGACAACAACATATTTGTTGATTCTGCCGTCAATATTTTTTTTGCGCCTTGCGGATTGTACCATCCCTGTTGCGTGCTGTGGCTTGACCAGCTTTGGTATAAAGACGGCGACATCCCGCATCCGTTCTGCTGCCATTCCTGTGGAATCTCCTGATCTTAATCTTCCAGCTTACACACCGAACATTACTCCACTGAGGAGTCAAGACCAAGACAACAGTCAGAACGTTATTATTGTAACTCCATTCACATATATTTCAGCAGGTAGAGCAGCCCTCCCCAGGATCTCTATGTCGTGAGTTCGCAAGATTGCTCACATCTTATCGAACAGGCAGACGCAATGACAGGCTCCAGACCTGCAACTCCCGAGGTCTCTCACGGCCGTGGTGGCGCCGGTAACATCGCTCCCGACGACACTCCTTACGGCGATGGTGAGGTTGTCCGAGCTGGTCCGGAGGGCAGCCATGAGGACGGTGCATTCAGTACTGGTCGTGGAGGTAAGTAGTTCGACCTTTGTTGTTTCGATGGGCTGGCCTGTTTGCCCTGCCTTCGACCACTGCCGCCTTCGACCCTGAAACTATCGCCATTTTCTACCATGCCATCTGGCCCCGTCACAAGCAGCGTCGCGAACGATAGGAAGAGCTTATCGCAGACGCCGTTTCGCGACGGTGGCTTGATAAGCCTAACCGCTATGCACGCCAAGACGAGCTACGATAAGGCTGCTGTCCCGATTAGGCCAGTTTGATCGAGCTGGGCTAGGAGTCCGGCACCGACGGCATCATCGATGGGCGACGGAAGCATTTTTTCAGATTTGATTTCTGTCAATATTGAAGCGATTTCTTTGTCAAGATTCTAATAGGTGAATCCTGTAGGAGCTGCCAATATCGGCGATGCGGGCAGAACATCGACCTCGCGGAAGGATCAGGAGATTGTCCCGGAGGCAGCCGTGCGCCCGAGCTCCGAGAATACCGATTATCACACCGGCCGTGGTGGCGCTGGCAATGAGCATCTGGCTCCCGGCAAGGAGCACGCTACGCGTGTTACCGACGGTGCCGTTGCGCCCAAGGGACTGGCGGATAAGCTGAAGCACAAGATCTTTGGATCTTTCGGCAAGAAGTAGAGAGCCAGAAGAGCATGTGGTCGCGGAGAGAGGTCCACGAAGTGGTGGAGAGCGTTGAGCGGTGAGCGAGTCGTCGGTCAGCGTGACCTTTCAACGGATCTCCGTTAAGTGAACGATCGGGTACCTATTCTTCATGCTTGGTGGTTATTTTGATGCATTCAATGATACCTGCAGTTAACTGCGTAATAGCAATGGCAATCCATGGAAATTTCCTCTGGTAACAGACGTCAGAAACCACCATCGTTGAGGAATAAGTCTACTTCAGCCCAGTATCATGGCAAAGGCGTGGCGATGCCAGTGCGTCATTGTTGCAGCCATTGCTTGCCGTAGTACCGCTACCCGAACATACCCTGTTCCTCTGCAGATACTGAAGCCATTCACCAATCTCTTAAATAATGTATGAGTGTATGTACACAGTAGTAAAAGCAAGGCAGCAAGGAAAGAGTGTCTGAGATCGGTTCGTATCGTCACGGATGGTCCTTGAAAGCTCTCCACACCCTCTTCAACCCCGCATGGTCAACAGGATACCTACCTTAGTAGGTGCAGACAGTGCCGAATAGATCCGTCTTGGTACTCTCGGAAGCCTGGAAAGTGAGAGGGAAGGCGTAAATAAGCATGACTGCATCAGGTTCTTGAAGTGAATTGTCCAATCTCAACCCGAAAAGTGCATGTTTAAACGGTTACAAACCGGGAAGGGACGATGCAATCAGGCTGCAGACCGCCTGTAAGGGGTCGTGCCTGCCGAATCTGTAGATCAATTACACAACGCAGTAGAAGCGGCTTGACCGCATGGTGGGGACAGCCCGGGCAGTAATGGCACCCGTCCACCTCTCTTAAAGCAACACCGCCTACAGGTCGCATCTACCGCATGACCCTGGGTTGCAATCTTCTCGGTGACCTGGAATCTCAAATACTTAATACCTGCCTTTATACTTAGAACATACTTCCGCGGCAATCGTCCAGGATTTGTTCTGACTTTTGCTTTATTTCTCTCGTCATCCGCAATCATGTGCCAGTAACGTTGGCTAGCGGAGTTGCTATGAGCTTAACTTTAGCGGACACCGGCTGGACGAGACCCTGTGGCCAGTGCGCCAAAGCTTAGAACCACCTTGGTCTCACCGGATTCAGCTCGCTGACGTGACGCAATAAAAGCCTCCCAAACGATGGTTCCACGAGTCGAGCCTCCTCCTCGACCACCACCAGCGCCGCGCTTATTCTCCAGAATCTCACAACTCTCCAAGAAATCATTCCGCTCCCACTCGTCGTCTTTTGAAGCAGATGATGAGCGATCGAGCAACGACGACGATATGAGCGAAACGAGCTTGGACGAGGATGGGCGCGTGGCGCCTAGGTATCCAGGCGATGACACCCGTCCAACGAGCACCAAAGAAATCGCCGGATGGTATGCCTACGCGTTCGCTGCTGAAGTCTATGTAATATGTGGTCAGTTTACCGGCTTCTCTGACTGGGTTTGGCTCATGGGGATTTACTAACACGACTGCCACAGGAATCGGTACGTGTCCGTGAATAGAGCAGCCGCTACATTGTAGAGCTCACTTGCTCCAACCACGCGCGCAAATGAGCTGACTGGAACTGCTTGCCAGGGTCCTTCATACCCATTCTCTTGGAGACCCTTGCGAGGGAGAATGGAGTCCTCCTGTCCGACTTGACCACCCCATGTGGATCAAGTTCTGACAAGAATTCGGGCGACGGCCAATGTGTTGTCTACGTACTAGGGATGGAGATCAATACGGCGAGCTTTGCAATGTACACGTTCAGTGTCAGTGTATTCCTTCAGGCGCTCATCGTTGTGAGCATAAGCTCTGCGGCCGACCATGGCAACCTCAGGAAGAAAATGCTCCTAGCATTTGCCTGGATTGGCAGCGCATCGGTCATGCTATATATCTTCATCACCAAGAACATATACGTTTTGGGGGCGCTGCTGGCCATTGTCTCAAACACGGCTTTTGGGGCATCGTTCGTACTACTAAACTCCTTTCTACCTCTGTTGGTGAGAAATCACCCGCTGGTTGAATACGCAGATAGCACCAGGGCGCAACATCGAGACGCTTCCATTGACGACGGCGAGAGTGAACACATGGTGGACTCCACCGTCGCCTTGCTCGCCGACGACGTGCTCACTGGTCGCCCTCAGCTACAGCGGATTCCCACCCACGAAGATGTGACGTCGTTGGAACTGACGCTATCGACGCAAATATCTGCCAGGGGTATCGGCATTGGCTACTTGGCTGGCCTCTTCCTACAGATCGTAGCCATCTTGATACTGGTGGCTATGAAGAACTCAGAGTGGTCGCTACGGATCGTGTTGTTTCTAATCGGCGCCTGGTGGGCTGTTTTCACCATTCCCGCTGCACTGTGGTTACGACCACGACCTGGGCCTCCTCTACCGGCCTCGACCGCCAAAGGCAAAGCTCTGGCATGGCTTCATTACACCATCTATGCCTGGAAGTCCCTGTTTCGCACTGTTCGGCTCGCACGGCGGCTCGTGGACATTGTGCTCTTCCTCGCCGGCTGGTTTCTTCTCTCCGATGCCATTGCAACAACATCTTCTACGGCTATCCTCTTCGCCAAGACACAGCTTCACATGAAGCCGTGGGCACTTGGCATGATCAACGTGATCTCCACAGCGGCAGGTGTGACTGGTGCCTTGTCCTGGGCATTCATCTCGAAGCAGCTCAACCTCAGGCCTCACCAGACTATCCTCGCCTGCATAGCCCTCTTCGAACTCATTCCCATTTATGGGCTACTAGGCTACCTGCCGTTCGTCAGACGATGGGGCGTCATCGGACTCCAGCAACCGTGGGAAATGTATCCCCTCGCTGCCGTCTACGGATTTGTCTTGGGCGGACTTAGCGGATACTGCCGCTCCCTTTATGGCGAGCTTATACCGCCCGGGTCTGAGGCCGCATTTTACGCCTTGTACGCTATAACGGACAAGGGATCGAGCGTCTTTGGCCCGGCTATTGTTGGTGCGATTATCGATGCATCTGGGGAAATTCGACCGGCTTTCTGGTTCTTGGGCGCAATAGTAGGCCTGCCAGCGGTATTCATTTGGTTCGTGAATGCGGATAGGGGCAAGAGGGAGGGAGAGAAGCTCGCTGAGCAGATCGAGGGTTGGAAGAAGGCACGTGATGCAGAGAATTCTGGCAGTGACGCCGAGGGCACGGAGACCCTAGATGTTTATGGGGAAGTACAGGATGACGGCTGAGATATTCCACGTCAATTTGCATAGTGTCTTTACTCTGGTCCTCTGATCATAGCGTTGGCGTTGAGGGCACGGGCTGGGGACTTTGAATTACTGGTATGCCTCATTACTTTGGTTAAAGAAAGAAGAAAAGCACCCTGGAAACAAGCGTTCTCGGAAGGATGACAGAGGGTCGAGTGATCACAACCTGGAACACACTTAAACAGCACTGAGGTGAGGACAAGGTGAAGAAGGTATGAAAGTACGTAATCGTTAGTGCGCCTTCCCAGCCATCGGCAAATTCCCTGGGCGATTCCAGACCCTGGGCACGACACCCCCGCTCCGGAGTCTCTCTTAAAATCACGTGGCTGGGAGAATTGCCTGTCAACACATCTTTTCCTCCCCCCAGCTTTATTATAGCTCTCCCTGGGCTGGCTGGACGCGCTTTCGGAAAGACCTCAGCGTCATCCGTGCTCTTTGCGACAGCATCGCTCTGTGGCCATTGATTTCACAGGACATCTCCACCTACTCTCTGCTTCATCCAGGGATTCCGCTCTACAATTTGTCCACCTTTTTCTGCACCCAGCTGTGTCTTCTTGGCCCTGCGCGCGAAGCAAACAAGAGACGCGAAACGCCGTGTGTCTGCCCAGCCACCAAGTCGCGCCTTCCTCTTCACATCCTCTTCACTTGTTGGACGCTTCGTCGAGATCCTGAGATTGAGCGGAACTCGCAAACGCCATTCCTTCTCTTTTTTACCACTACAGAAGCTTTGCAGACTACTAGGCTGGGTTTCTGACCCTTCATCTTCACCATCCATACTTACGCGCCGCAACCACATTCTGAACTACACTCTCCTCCATCCTCATCATGTCTGCGCGCAAGAGACCAAGGCAGTCCGAACCTGCCGAACAGGTCGCAGATAACAAAGCAGAATGCCCTTTCAGCGCTATCGTCGTTGATCCTAAAGAGAAGGAACAGAAGAATAAGAAACGTCGGAAGACTGCCGGCGGAGATGAAGAGCACACCAAAATCTCTCTCCAGCCGTCGCCATTCTCACCCTCGGGCAGCTTCAAAACCCACGCGACTATGGACGTGCATTACAGGGTCGAACCTGCAAAGAGATGGACGGACATGACTCGCTACAACAGTTTCGTCCGTAAGTCATGACCCTTTGACTTGGAATACGCCCGCGTCCCTGCTAACCTACCAACCCTTACGTCCTAGTCAACAACACAAAGTACTTTAGCGAGGGCTTCATCTTTGTGGCCAACGATGCGAGTATCGAGAGGCAGAAGAACCTAGCCAATGCAGAGGGCAAAAAGCCACCTCCCCTTGAGCGGTCGGCCGACGACTGGGTCGCCCGCATTCTTGAGATCCGTGCCAGTGACGAGCACCATGTCTATGCCCGGGTCTTTTGGATGTATTGGCCAGATGAGCTGCCGAAGAACACACGCGATGGCAATAAGCTTGTAAAAGGGCGCCAGCCGTACCACGGCTCCCGGGAGCTGATCGCCTCCAATCATAGTAAGCAACTTTTCTTACTACTCTCTCTGCATGTTTTAATATGGACTTCTCTCTGACCCTGCGCTGTAGTGGACATCATCAACGTTGTCAGTGTAACCAGCCAGGCTGCTGTCAACCATTGGCTCGAGGAAAACGACGCAGAAATTCAAGAGAACTTGTATTGGCGCCAAGCCCTGGACATCAGGACATTCGAACTCTCGGTATGTCAAAAGTTCACCCTATGACAGCTTGGGACTTACGCTGACTCTTCGCTTACTTGCAGTCCCTTCTACCCATCTGCAAGTGCAACCGACCCGGCAACCCGGACGAGGTTCTTATCGGATGCAGCGCTCCTAAATGCAATAAATGGATGCACAAGCCATGCATAAAGCACGACGCCCTGCTACGCACCTACAACGAGCTCGGAACCGACAAGCCTCACATATCTGCCGATTCCAAGGACAAATCCTCGGAGAAGGACGAGGTCCAACGGCCCCTGAGCCCTACCGAGACAGGCGCAGCAGGACTGGCACAAGACTCCATTGGAGTTATATCCTCGGCTGCCAAGGACAATGTCGATGTCACCGGCGAAGACGAAGACGTACCCTCTAGCGGCAAGAAGAACGCGGAAACGGAGAAGAATGGCTCCGAGACTCCCGTGCCTGGATCTGCTCGTAGGGTTGGACGGCCGAAGAAGCAGGGAGAGGCCAACGGTGATGCAAAGCACAGCGATAGACCCTACGAAGGCCTCTTCGATGTCGAGATCCGCGTGGATATTAACCCTCCTCAGCTCGTCTTCACCGATCTTCGTGAGAATGTTAAGGGTGGGGATAAGGAGTGGAGAGAGCCTATCAACTGTCTCTGCTGCGGAAGTCAGTGCATATAGGATATGGACAGTCACAGCGGGGATTGTGACATGGTGAAGGAGGAGGAGGAAACCGGCACTATCATTGTCGGAGCCAAAGGTGGGAAGCAGAAAGATATTTCCGGACAGAGTACAAAGGAGGTCACGACACAGACACCAGTGAAGGAGACATTGGAGAGTTGGGCGTTGAGTGGTGGGAAGAAGGGGAAGATACCCACAAGACAACCGGCGGTGGAGCCAGCAGAAATGGCAGCGGCAGCGGAGGATATGAAGGAGAAGATACAGCCGAGGTACCCGCAGCTAAGAGCGGTAGACCTCCCCCTGAAAGATGCGCCTTTCGAGAAGCCTCGGAGAAGGAGGTCATCCTAGGCGCCACAGACGTCGCTGAAGCAGACCCCTTCTCGGCAGATCAGCAGATCAAGGCACAGCAGTCAACCGTTGTCAGCGCCGAGCACAACAGTGCCAGGTAGTAATTGCCTGGATCGAATAGCGCTTGGTATATTACCAGTACCCTCGAGGTTCGCCGCTGATCAGGCTCAGTCTGCAAGGCACAGTTCTCTTAACTGCCATGCATTCATTATTGTGTTGCTTCCGACACCGCATAACGGGGCGGGTGCATCGATCTTCTAGCTATGAGTTACGGATTCCAGCCACTTGCTGAGCCTGTCGGCGGCGACCGGTGATCGGATAGGTGAGACGGCCTTGAAGAGAAGCCTGCTAGTTTTCTTTTGGCTTGTATGGCTTTTCCATTTGGATTATTGGAGCCGCTCGCGATGTTATTACAGTACTTGCTTCTATGTACGTATTTTACCGTCTTGCTTACACTGCAGGCCGGCATTCTACAATCGTCTCGCCTTTTGGACAATGAAGAGCATAGGTAGTTCCCGGTGGTCACGGAGGAAGAGCAAACAAAACCCAGACACAGTTCCCCGAAAGTGCCTCTACTTTTTGTTGTGACCAGAAGAACTCCGAGTGTAGCCGCGCGCAAGTCTAATATCAGACAAAACGCCGTTCAGATTCAAGATTGCACTCCCTGTCCACCCCCCTTGCCGCCCTTCACCCGTCTCAAGACATGTATTTTGGGCACCATCCGAGGACCAACCCACCAACCGCCGGTCAGAGACCTGACCTTGTCCCTGACGGCAGACACTAGCGCACCCTTGCCTACAACCTTGCGTCTATCCACCTCTTCCTCTCCCACCTTTTCGACGTCCTCGGCGCCACCTGTCCGGGCAGGACGGAGCAACTCGACCCCGGCGTAGCCCTCCACGACAGCGACCTCGTCCCACTCGCCACCCTTGAGAGTCGCGGGGTCCTCGGCCAGGACGTAGTCGAACTGCAGCCAGAAGGCCGGGTCCGCGAGGCGGGCGGGATCCTCGGTCTTATCGAGCATTATGCTCCGCGAAATAAGACCCGGATGGTCGCCGCTCTCGATGAGAGATTGGTTCTTGTTTGTGGGGACGCCGTTCGAGGTCCCGAAGAGCGTGACTCCCGTCATGCACGAGAGCACGTCGGCGTGGACGCGGACTTGTCTAGGCTCGAGAGGGTCGTAGCCGGGCGTCGTTGCGGGGCTGCGTGTCGCTTCGTCGAGCCGCCAGCGGAGGTGGGACAGGGCTTCCCCGCCGGGGTAGTTGAGAGAGGAGATGTAGGACATGGCTGTGCTTGCCGCGAAGGAGGTGAGGACCGAGACGATTAGGATGATGGAGGCCAGGCGGAAGAGGAGGGCCTTGTTGCGGCGGGTGAAGATGTAGTTTGCGCCCAGGGCGGCGGCGGTGGTCAGGGGCGGGATGACGTAGAAGATGAAGCGGGTTTCCTTGTGAGGTTGGAGGGAGTAGATCGCCACGAAGAGGAGAGAGGGTACGGTGAGGAGTTTAGCTGTCCGAGAAGTCGAGGATTGGCGCAAAGCGGTCGCGATTAGGAAGGCATAGAGGAAAGGGTTGAGAAACAGGCGCGGCAGGGCGGAGGTGAAGTAGTAGTGCCACGGTGAGACGCCCCAAGCTGAGGACGAGCCGAGCACTGCGTTATAATAAAAGCCCCAGAGCTCAGGCCAGAGGGGTTTCTGCCAGAAGTAGGAGTCCAACGGGACGGAGATCAAAAGCGCCATCGGGAATGAGACCAGAAAGGGGGTTATGAGGACTTGGAGGTGGGTGAGAGGGGCGAGGATGAGGTACACCACGAGGGTGAAGAGGAGAATGGCGATTTCGGAACGGAAGATGACTGCTGCGAAGACAAGAAGGGACACTGCTAGGCGCTGTCGACCGAACTTGCCGAACGGCTCACGAATGCGATCGGAGCTCGAACGCAGGATCACCTGACCGAAGGCGAGCGTAGCTAGGTAAGGTCAGCTCTGTCTTTGTGTCAATCGGAATGGGCGTCTTACTCAAGCCAAAAGCGAACATGTTAGGTAGTGTCCGCGAGGCATAGAACATGACGTGAAACTGGCTAGCCTGGAGGAGGGCAAACCACCTTGCTGCCGATCTACCATGTAGTCTCTGGATGTTCCACTTCATGATCAAGAGAGCGTAGGCATTGAAGAGCCCGAGCATAAGTCGGACAACGGTTTGGGCATGTTTGAAGCCTATGAGAGCGATGACTGGTTGACTGAGTCCCGCAAGAACGACGGGGCCCACGAACGTGCGTGGAACAGCACCCGGAAAGGTGAAATGATCGTATGTGGTGCTCAGCTTCTCGTAAATGTCGGATGTCGGCGTGCCATAGACGAGCACATCGTGAGTAGCCTGGATGTTGAAGGACTCCTCGACTTTGGTGTAGGGGGCGACCAGAAGATGAAAAACAATGAGACTTGGAAACAGCAAAGAGAAGCCCCTGTCTAGCGATGTTTGTTAGGAAGCTCATTCGTGACGACAGCATGGGTTTCTGTGAGCCTACCGAGGAGATTCATGCGATCCATCTTGAATTCGATGTAATAGTACGTCTGAGAGAAGTCCGAGCCTAAGTCTGAGAAAACAGAAAACAAACCATAGTACTCCCGTATGTGTGTCACAGAACAAGATACCTCCCTATTAAAAGAAAAGAATCAAGTTGAATAACGAACGTATATGTGAGAAGCTAGTTGGTGTAATATATCGAGTCTCACTTGAGCTCTGGAGACGTTGAAGGTACCAAGGTACTTGAATATGAGCGCACGGACCCCATTCCGTCTCCTGGCGGGAAGCGGGACCCCGAATCCAGCCCAGAACCCCGCCATTACCAACTGTTGGAAACGCATCTGAAGCTATCAAGACAACTTCCATAACTCACTCTTCCCCGTCCTAAAAGTCCTGGTCTATAGCTCTTTGCCCAAGATGGCGGACCCCTTCGATTCAGCTCTGTAAGCATCACCCTCGAGCCTCTACATCTTTATGTAGCTAACCATTACAGCGACCTTCTGCGCCGACTCAACCCAAAACATACCTCCGACCACCTAAACAACCTCATCACCCTCGCACCAGACCTTGCAGAAGACCTTCTCTCCTCCGTCGACCAGCCACTCACAGTAAAAAGATGCAAGCAGTCGGGCCGCGACTACCTGCTGTGCGACTACAACCGTGATGGCGACTCCTACCGCTCGCCATGGAGCAACCAGTTCGATCCCCCGCTAGACGAGGGCGGCGCCGGGGGCGTGGGTGCCGGAGGTAGCGAAGGAGCCGGTGAGGGCGCCATACCCGGCGAGCGGGTGCGGAAAATGGAGATCAAAGCCAACGAGGCGTTTGATATCTACCGCGAGTTATACTACGAGGGCGGCGTGTCGTCGGTCTACTTCTGGAATCTGGATGACGGGTTTGCGGGCGTGGTGCTTCTGAAGAAATGTGAGCTCCTGTGTTGGATGGAAACAAGCAAGTATACATGGCAAAGAAATCGCTGACGTAGCGGAACAGCCGCGCCCCAGGGCGGAAGCAGTCAAGGCGTGTGGGACTCGATTCACGTCTTCGAGGCCAGCGAGCGGGGCCGGACGACTAACTACCGCCTCACATCGACCGTCATTCTCAGCCTGTCGACGTCGAACAATACCCTTGGTGAGATGGACCTTAGTGGCAACATGACGCGCCAAATTGAGCAAGATCTTCCCGTCGAGACTGACGAGAGTCACATCGCCAACATCGGCCGGCTGGTGGAGGATATGGAGCTGAAAATGAGAAACTTGCTGCAGGAGGTCTACTTTGGCAAGGCCAAGGATGTTGTTGGTGACTTGCGGACGATTGGGAGCTTGAGTGAGGGGCAGAGGGATCGGGAAACACATAGAGGGATCATCAGCAGTCTCAGCAGGTGAGGAGCTGTGACGGACGATGTGATCATGGAAGGGGAGGTTGGCAGGGCGTTAAATGTGTCTGTTAAAGGTGCGTAAAGTGAACTGTGAGTTGTACCGGACTCAAGCATCCTTTGTCTGTCCTCAACAGCTCGGTTGGCACGGCATAAGTTGCTCAGCAATGTGAAGCTGCATGCACGACAGCGTTCTATGTTGTCAGTGCAGTCCTGAAGCTCAGTATCTACCGTTATCCGAGCTTTTCCAGGGTATTCAAAGCCTGTGACTGAGGCACAATCCGTTCGATGTATTTTGTTGTGTCCAATAGGCCTAGCCGAGTTCGTTGAAGACAGCTCACCTATTGACCTGGGTCAAGGGCCTGACGGTATGCAATGGTTCACACTCCACCTCTTTTTCTCGTGTCTCGTTGCAATGGATGCTAGCTTAGCGGTGATGGTTCAACCCTCCGGACAGTACGTCTCTGTTCCAGAAGACTGTCCAGAGCGGCATCACACATCGGATGAAATCCCCCCATCTCTGTGTAGGTTCAACCAGTGCAAATGGCAGAGGGTCAGCGTGAGATCGTCGCGGCCAGCGTCGGATGCCACGTTCCTCAGTACACATGTTCCTCCGTGATTCAAACCATGGGTCTCCTGGGAATGCGCTCTTCGGGAGGCCCGCCTTTCGGAAGATCGCTGGCGGGCGGAACCGCTAGACCAAACGCTAGACGTCTAAAGGCAAGCACGACAGCACCTTCCCTGGCATCCCGAAACTAGGTACTAACACCGCCATTTTAGCGGTGCGGGAGCCACTTCTCCTTTTTCCACCAAGAGAAGAGGATTATCTTCAAACTGTTCGGGTGTTTCGAGAGAGGTTTTGATTTTCACCTCCTGCGTCCCATGGTGGTCAGACGACATCAGACTCAGACCCAACAAGCGACTGCTTGTGTGGCACGCCAATGCAGGCCGGGCACGCAAGGAATGGGCACTGCAGCTGCAATCGAAGCCTTCTGCGTCGGATCTCCTGAGTTCTTGCATCCTTCTAGGCTTTCTAGCGCACTTCCACGCGCTAGCACATCACGTTGGACGGTTCGACGCGAGCCCCGTCCCGCCCTTTGGTTTTTAATTTACAGCTAAGCCCATGATTTGACCATTGAATTGATGGCTCAGGGAGCCGCATTCCATCTATTCGGTAGTTTTTCCTCCTGCTAATCTGCCATGCTCGCACATCCAGGAGGGTCGATGGCTGAGAGAAAGATGACAGATGGCCGGCAATGTGCGCTAGAGCCTCTTCCCTCATTTCGGGTCTGATTCATGCTGATGATGCGGGCTCGTCCCTGAGCCTCTGCAGCGACTCTGATGACATGAAGAAAAAGCAATTCTTTACGCAGTAAGATGACCAGAGGATTCCACATCCACCCCTTTTGCCGGCAGTAAGGAGGAGAGAGAGAATGTGAAGGGGAAAAAGTCAATAGTAATACGGCTCTCCAAAGTCCCATCCTACCTCTATATCCTGGCCTTGGTTATTGACCTAGGAACTTAAAAGATAATGCAAGACCCCGCGCTCTCCCCTTGTCCATCTGCCCAGACGTTCCATCGGCCAACCCAGCGACCAGACACCGTCGCAAATTACCCCTCTGTCATTTGATCTGATCTGCCCTGCTCTTCCGTCTCCAGTGTCCGGCTTGCGGATACACTCCCGGGAACCAGCATAACCTTTCCTCACCTTTCTGCTTCCTTGATACCCTCGGTCTGTTCTTTCGTTCGGCTACTTTGTTTCCTTGGAGCGGTCTAGCTCTTGCCGGCCTGTTTTCCCCCTCTCCTCAAGCTACCTGATCGCGTCCACACAGCACAATCACCGCACGCCATGGCCGAGGAAAGCAGTAAACCGTCGGTCCTAATTATCGGCGGACTCGGCTACATTGGCCGCTTCCTCGCCGTCCACCTTCACCAGAAAAAGCTCGCCTCCGATGTGCGCGTCGTAGACAAAGTCCTCCCGCAGTTGGCCTGGCTGCCGCCCGAGTTTGAGGAGGCGTGTGCGGGGGACAAGTTCATGCAAGCCGATGCCAGTAGAGAACGTGCGTTGTATTCACGGGGGGTTTCTTATCTGAACCTACTACGATCTTCCCCCATAGTTCTACCTTCTACCAACCCGAACATAAAATATACGCGGTTAAGGAAAACACTAACGTGTTCGAAACAGAAGCTCTAAACCGGATATTCGACCGACCAGACGGCAAGCAATGGGACTACGTCTTCAACTGCGGCGGGGAGACGCGGTATTCACAGGAGGACGAGGTGTACAAGCTGCGCTCGCTCCAGCTGTCTCTCGCCGTCGGCCATGAGGCCGCAAAACGCAAGGTCAAGGTCTTTGTCGAGCTAAGTACTGGTATGGTCTACAAGTCCGATTCTTCGCCCAGCAAGGAGACGGACAAGCTCAAGCCATGGAGCAAGATTGCCGTCTACAAGTTGCAGGCTGAGGAGCAGCTGGCCAAGATTGAGGGGTAAGTCTACCTTGAGGTTCACCCACCCTCTTTTTTTACGGGATTGGGCGGCTAGATGTGCTGAAGTTTTTATCTTCTGACGTATGTAACAGATTGAACCTCGTCATCGTCCGTCTAGCACACGTGTACGGGCCCTACGCATCACAATGGGTTGCCACGGCCCTCTGCATGGCGCGGGTGTACAAGTTCCTCGACGAGGAGATGAAGTGGCTCTGGACCAAGGATCTACGCACCAACACCGTGCACATCCACGACGTGACCCGCGCGCTCTGGGCTGTGGCAGAGTGGTACGACAAGGGCAAGCCCGGCTGGGATGCCAAGATCATGGGCGGAGACGTACCGACGTTCAACATCGTCGACAAGGGCGTCACGACGCAGGGCGCCATGGCCGAGATCATCGGGCAGATATTCGGAATCCAGACGGGCTTCCAGGGCCAGCTGATTAGCACGTTTGCGAGGCTGAATATGGACAGCGTGGTCGACGATGTGAACGACGAGCTGCTGGGCCCGTGGGCGGACTTACTGGCCGAGGCGGGAATTACGCGACCAGGCCCGCTAAGTCCGTTCATGGAGAAGGAGTTGCTCAAGGACACGGATTTGAGCATGGATGGGAGCCGGCTGGAGAAGGTGGTCGGGTTCCAATACGAGAAGCCCAAGATCACGAAGGAGCTGGTGGAGGAGGTTATCGAAAGTTACAAGAAGATGAAGTGGTGGCCGTGAGCGTTAAAGGAGATTTTGAGCCTGCGGTAACATTAATGCCATCAACAACGGGGAACGCGATCGCTGCGAAGGGATAGAGGCGGCACTCAGGAACCGAGGCGATGATCAGAGACCTGGTCGGCAGCATGGTGTTGGCATAATAGGTTGGGAGTTTCGGAGCTGTGGCCGAGGTACGTTGTTGAGTGGCAGAGATTCGTCCTTGCTGGGTCAGGCACGAAGATTGTAAGAATAGAAAGGGGTGGTTATCTGATTTTATTGGGATGTTTCCCACAGGAGTTATAATCTATGCTATAACATATTATCACATTCACGCTGTTGATGTCTTCGTATGCGTTGACAGTGTACGGCAGACAAGGGGTTCAATCGCGTACCTGAGCTGCAATCACATGTCATCGTTCGGAGTCTGTATCGCAAACCGACACTCAAATGCCCGGTCTTTGCAACAGCAACCAGACCATTGCCGTGCAAGCAGCGTTGCATTTACCATCGAATTAGTGACTAGGCTCGGCCATCTTGTCTCTAAATAGGCAGGACAAGACATGCTGTCCGTCACGAATCCCTGAAGCTGTTTGGTTTCCCGCCCCAACATTGTAGCACCCATCCGTTGGAGACACCGGGTGATGCAAGACATAGGTCGTCCACAACTCAGGAACGGGGATCTAAGCCACTGGAATGACCGTAGCCTGCGTAGGTCCCCTGGTTTGGCCTAATGGGTCGCAGGTTTCCTTGTGAAGATCCCCTGGAGGCGAGCTGCAGGTGCCTCGGCCGTTGTGCCGTTCTTCATTCTTGTGACATCTGCCCCTCAGTCAATAAAGTGGAATCCCCAATGGGAGCTGAGACGTCACCCACCTACTAATGGAACAAGAACCGCCGTATTAATACTGTAGCACCTTCCCCAGATATTTTGTTGCTATACCTTCCGTCGTCTTTTGATTGCCCGTTTCGGTCTAACTTGCGACTTCCACTGTCAAGCTCAAAGACATCTACTAGGCACAATATCTTAGACATCGCATCATGGCTGCCCCTCCATCAAAGACCATCGCCGACCTGAACGGCAAGTGGCAGATGGTACGTCACTCTCCCAATTCCCAATGCAGCCACCTTCTGAACCCGACTTCCTAACACCCACCCTCCCAGAACAAATCCCTCTCCGACAACCCTGAACCGGTCCTGGCGCTGCAGGGCATCGGCTGGCTGACGCGCAAGGCTATCGGCGTCGCGACCATAACTCTGGACGTGAAGCAGTACACTGCCCCGCCTAGCCCGCCCAACAGCGACACCGCCCCCGTCACGCACATCGAGATCGAGCAGACGGGCACCGCCGGCCTCAAGGGCACCACCGAGAAGCGCTGCCTTGACCACCGGTGGCGCGAGCACAGCGACTGGATGTTCGGCCACGTCAAGGGCCAGACCAGATTTCTCCGCCCCGACGAGATCGAGGACGAGTTCCTCAAGACGGGCTGGCTGGAGGGCGAGGAGGAGAGCACCGGCCCCGACGGCGCATCCCATATCGAGAGCTACGTCGAGAGCCTGGAGAGCGGGTGGACGGCGAGGCAGATCTGGGGGTTCCAGACTGTGGACGGCGCCAGGAGGTACTGCCGGAACATCGTTGTTGAGAAAGGGGCTGAGAGGGCCCAGATACGCCTTGTTTATGACTATCTCTCGTGAGATATCTCGAAGAGGTAGTAGGCTTGGGGAAGGCGCGATCATATGCAGCCGAACGCTTCACTTGGACAGGCATACCCGTATATAGTAGCATTTTACTTTGATTGGATGCGAGAGAGGATAGAGATATGGAGGACTGAGACTGACATCCGAGCACATGAGTAGCCTTCGAATGTGCAGTATATTGAGTAGCATTCGGATCTTGAGCATAGGTCACCGTCATTTTAGCGTTGTTGCACCTTAGGTAATGATAGCATTGCTTATGCTATTGACACTCCACAGCCTGGGCGTATGTGTGTAAAGCTTCGAGTGTTGAAAGGTTGTTGGATGCCTGATCATCGATCATTGGACTTGAACTGTGGTCTTGATCGTAATGACCCATGCCTTCTTACCATATGCGAATTTGTCGACTATGATGTAGCCCAACGTGAAATACCATCCCGGCATGCATCGGTTCTTAGCAGCTGTAACTAGGTATAAAAAAAATTCTAAATTTCGGTATTCCTGCTTGGGTCCCGCTTCGATTCGCAGTTGATGCTATCGCTATCCGAGCTCATCCTGGCAGTGAAGCACTTCACACCGTATGCCTTTATGAAGAACCATTTCGACCGCAAATCTTCCCTAGATGATCATGACCTAAAACTCCATGGCGCCTTATAAATGATTGCTGTGTTTCCAAATGCGTGACATGGCTTCTCCACTGGAATATTTTTCGTACTGATCCAGCTTGCCATTTGTCGAAGTCGTCTTACGCCGGCCTCCTCTTGACAAACTCTTCCAAGTCACTCTTCGTCGCAACCCCGAGCACGAACCTCCTCCTCTCGTCCGTGATGACGGCAAACTCCTGCTTCTGCCCGCCCGTGGCGCCGCCCTCGAAGAACTCCTCCAGCTCCTCGAGCGGCGTCTGCATCGTAATGACCCTATACCGCCTGCCCTTGCGCTGGAACGTGACCATTGCCTTCCGTAGCTCGTCCTCGGGGGAAACCTTGCCAGCGTCGAGGAGCGCCTGCAGCGTGGGGATCGAGATGTAGCCCAGCAGGGCGCGGGTGTCGCTGTCGACGACGGTGAGGTGAGTGTACTCGCGCTCGAAGGCGGAGATGAGGGCCAGGGAGATGGGATCAGATGGGTTGACAGATAAAGCGGCTGGAGGGTCTAGGTCTTCTACCGTCGCCTGCGGGATTGTTAAATTCGATCGGCCAACAGTCAGAATGGAAACTTGAAGAGTGACATACCCCGCGATATCTTGATGCCCACTTCGAGACGAAGGGTTGAGCGAGGGGCGCCGGTGTTGCTTGCGGCATTATGCTTGCCATTTTGGTTTCGAGTCCCAGGACGAGAGGATCAGCCTTGGGTCGGAGTTGTTGACGGAGGTGCACAGAACTACTAGAAGTACGCAGTTACGGACGTCGAGTCAGTCAGAGGTGTGACGGAAATGCAAGGCGTGAGAGGATCAAACTTGTCGCCAATCACATGCTTCCCTTTTTACAGTGGGTCCGCTGCAGACTGACAGATGATCCACTGCATGAGAGCTCACCGAGCTTACCGTATTCCACCTCGCTTACTGGATTCCCCGAATAAGACAACCCCTTGAGCTGCTGAGGCTGTGGAATGATGTTTTTCAGGCCGAGTTGAGCTTATTTTGAAGGGTGTCATGCCATGACCCTACGCAGTAAACTCGAGTGGTGCGGGTTTCCCAGAGTACCACACCATAAGGTGCGCAGTAGCACATTCAGTTCTTCCACAGCCCGGTGAATTGCCATTGACACTGCTTCCCACAGGATCACACAAGGGTTGTTCAAAGGTCGAACTTGTGCATGACAATAAGCCGCTATCATAGTCATTGTCCCTATCCTAATCCTATGTGAAATCAGATCTGAACCGCTGCTCGGCATGAAAGGAAGCTCTGGAATCCATCGGAAGCTCACGGTGAGCTATAGGAGTAACCCCACCCCCACCACCGACGTCACCTAAGCACCCAAAAGCGTATACGTACTGTACAAAATACCTAGGAACACAGCTCCTTCCTCAGATTGGTTGCCGTGCAGGATGCGTGAGTCTGCCTGTCGCAGGTTGAATATGATGTCGGGGTGGTTGCTTATCTCCGCCCGACTTCATTTCATCATTCCATCTCAACTCCGTCTCTTTATCGTCCTATAGCACTCTTTCTCCTTCGGACAGTTAAGTGCGCTTGCACACGAGTCTCTCCCATTGAGAGGTTATCACGTCGCGCAATTGATGATCACAGCGAGGTAAGCAATCAATGTGCTTATCTGGAGAGCAAGCGTAGGCTGAGCTCTGCGTCTTTTTTGCCGGTGGTGTATGGCTACAATCTTGCCTGTGATGTCGAGGCAATATCTGCGACGTGCTCTTGCAATGCTCTAAGTCTCAATTGGCGCTTTCTATCCTCTAGGCATATTTATACGACCAATACTTTGTCCTGTGACACCAGGCTGACAATTGCAATGATGCAGATTCAGTCCAGGAAGACTGATAAGCCGCCATCATGTCCCTATTTCCTAGACAGGAGACGCTCCAACACACCTTCGGCAATCCGGCTCTCTTCCGTCAGCCGCAGGATAAACTTACGCCATATCAGGCCCGTCCCGAGCTATATGGCGCCTATTCGATCGTCGACGATGCCAAGAATAAAGCTCAGAAGCTGAGCGCCGAAGCGACCCGGGAGCTCGAGTCTGCAAGCCAAAAGGCTCAGGCCAAGGTTGGCGGCATCGAGCTCTTTTCTGGAAAGTATTATGCCGCTTGTACTTTCGGTGGCCTGATGGCCTGCGTGAGTCCTCCTGTCTCTGTGAAGTTGCTGGTAATAGCGATAGCTGACACATCACTCAGGGCTTGACACATACCGCGGTGACTCCCCTGGACTTTGTAAAGACCCGTCGCCAAGTCGACTCCAACATTTACAAGAGCAACATCCAGGGCTGGAAGTTGATCTACAGAGCCGAGGGTCTCCGCGGCATCTTTACCGGCTGGAGCCCCACGTTCTTTGGCTACTCGGCCCAGGGCGCTTTCAAGTACGGCTGGTACGAATATTTCAAGAAGACCTACTCCGACTTCGCCGGACCCGAGGCAGCACACAAGTACAAGACGGTGTTGTACCTGAGTGCCTCGGCCTCCGCTGAGTTGCTCGCCGATATCGCGCTCTGCCCCTTCGAGGCCGTCAAGGTCCGCATGCAGGGCAGCCCGGGTAGCTACACCGGCACGTTGAACGGCATCAGCACCATCGCGGCCAAGGAGGGGATCGGTGGTCTGTACAAGGGCCTCTATCCGCTCTGGGGTCGCCAGATCCCCTATACCATGATGAAGTTTGCTTCGTTCGAGACCATTGTCGAGATGATCTACGACCGCCTTCCGGGGACCAAGGCCGACTATAACAAGGCCCAGCAGACAGGTGTATCGTTCGCCGCCGGCTACTTGGCGGGTATCCTGTGCGCCATCGTCTCTCATCCTGCCGATGTCATGGTCAGCAAGCTGAACGCTTACCGTAAGCCTGGCGAGGGCTTCGGTGCCGTGGTGTCGAGAATCTACGGCGACATTGGATTCCGTGGTCTCTGGAACGGTCTGCCTCTGCGTATTTTCATGATTGGCACGCTGACTGGTGAGTCTCCCCCCCTTTATTTTGCCCCGATTGGGGTGTGAGGATGCCGAGCTTTAACACGACGGACACAGGTTTGCAATGGTGCATCTACGATTACTTCAAGATCTTCATGGGTCTGCCGACGACCGGTGGGCCGGCTCCCCCCGAGGCGATCAAGCACTAAGAGTGGTGTAGACCGTGGTATGATTGGGTTGTACAGTCACCAGCGAAAACGGCTTCCGCCTTTGAGATATCGCTGGTTTGTAAAACGCACGGACTTTTGGCCGGTTTTGGCTCTTACACCGTGCGTCAAACTGGCCTACAAGTACTCTCCGTTGACCCGCTCCGCTGTCAAAGACCCTATTACAGTGCAGACATGTCCCGTTTACTACATAGAGTAACTGCTACTACAGTACATGGTTTTATTCCAAAAGTGCATCTGCTTCAACTAAACTGGCTCCTCTACCCCCGAAACAGCGCAAAAAGCACCATCTTCGGCACTAAATCACATTATCGAAACAGTATTGAAGATTAGACGAAAGCCTAATGACTAGCTATTGCTAATACATCCTCAAGGGCCATGAGAGACACCAGCCGGTCTGGGTCGTCTTCTTGTAGCGATCTCGATTCCACTGCCACGACGTGCTTCAACATCTCCACTGCCTGTGGTATTTGCCCGTCGGCCTGATACGCAATGCCGAGCGCGTGCTGCGACGCCAGTCGGTCAGGGTGTTCCTCCGCGAGCGTCTTCTCTTTCACTGCCACTACCTGCTCGAGCAGCGCGACCGCCTTCTTGATCTGCCCGTCAGACTTATACGCTCCTGCGAGCGCGTGCTGCGACGCCAGTCGTGAAGGGTGTTCCTCCGCGAAGTGCCCACTCCTCCACCGACAGCATTCTTCGAAACAACGTACAGCCTCCTTAACCCGCCCCTCTACCTGCAAGCACCGCCCAACCCAAAAATATAATTGATATCTCTCCTCTATATCATTGGCGCCGGCCCGTTGCAGTATCCGCAGTACGTGCGGCAGATACGTTCTCCAAATGTACCGATTTTCGTACTCGTCAGTCGGGAAACTCCCTGCCAAATGCCGCATCGTAGTCTCCGTCGCCTGCGTCTCGAGGCCTTCCCTGCTCAGCCATATTCGCGTGGCCAAATGCACCAGGCTATGCATGTCTAGCATCTCGTCCCGCTTGGACACAAAGGCGTATCCGCAAAGCGTGCCGATCGCGCTCACCGTCTGCACTTTCGAGTCGAGCTCAGGTAGGAGAGACTGCGGAATGGATTTGGGCTCGATCTGCGACATGAACGAGAGCAGATCGGCTGCGTTGCGGTCCAATTCGCGGATCTTCTTGAAGCTCACCACCCAGGTCGCCGCCACCGCGTTCTTCGACTCCTGGTACCGAGTCCTGTCGGGGAGCTCCTCGCTAAGCAGATTGACCATGTCCTTCTCCGTATTGCACAGCAGCCTCAGATACTCCGCGATCGACACCTCGTTCCGCTCCAGATAGGCCGCTGCCTGCGTGATCGCTAGGGGGAGGCACGTGAGCTCGTATAGCAGTTCAGTCACCGAGCTGGCGTCGTTATTCAAGTCTTTCCGTGTCACCAACTTATTTAAAAGCCTCTCTGCCTCAGTCAAACTGAACTCATCTAGCTTGACCGTCTCCTCGGCAACCCTCACGGCTAGATCTCGGGAACGCATCGTGAATACGATCCTCCCGTTCTCACTCTGCGGGAGATAGCTGTCTAGGCCTTGTGGCGCACTAGAACTCCCACACATGAGTTCGGCGTCGTCCGCATTGTCGACAACCAAAAGCCATCGCCCGGCCGCCTCCGAGCTCAGGTACTCTCGCATAGACTCTTTGACGTCTTGATCGTCTACGCGTCTGATCCCAAGCCGTCTTGAGATATCCGTATAAGCCTGCTCGAAGGTGGCCGCGCTCAGCGCCGGCACCCAGAAGACGGAGCAGTCGGATTTGTTCTCCTTCGTCCAAAATGCTAGCTCGAGAGCCACCTGCGTCTTGCCTACACCGCCGAGTCCGACGAGCGCGACCCTCTGATTCTCTTGGACGAACAGCATATCCCTAAGCGTGACTAGCGTCTCGTCTCGCCCGACAAAGCGTTTGTTTCTCGGAAACGGAACGTGATACCACGGCCCAGCGACGCCATCTACATCCGCATTAGCAGTCGTCACAGCATACAGTCCATCTCTCGTACACTAACTATTACGCGTAGTACCGAGCTCAGTAGCCGGCGCCGCTGTTTGCGGGGTCTCTCTATTGTCCCCTTCAAAGCCTGCTTGGGTGAAGTTATCGACGAAGTTCTTGATCGCCCTCTGATTGTCGCTCAGATAGTTGCGCGTATGCGCCGAGATCCTGCTGGCCTTCCCCCAGTCAGACAGTGTGATGTCCCGCAGGCCCTGGTCGACGTTGAATCGGTAGTACTGGCTACTTCCGCCGTATCGGTCATCGAGGGTCGCCGCCACTTTCTTGGAAGACGTGGCCATATTCTTTAGCGCAGTGATGATCGACATACGCGTGTTACCGATTTCAACGACGTCCCCGAGCCCTGTGCCGATACTAAGGACCCGTATTGACCGACGATTGGGAAACTGCTGCTGGGCCTCTTTGATTAGGACCTCGCATGGATTGTTGTATCCGAACCCAGCATCAATAAACTCGATACCGTCTCGACCGACCCTGATAGGCTTAAAGAAGGTCGTGGCCGCCGACGTCGCCCGCGCCACCTCCCAAATCGTGCAGCCATGTAGAGAGGCAGACGTGTCGTATGTTGTGAAGAGCATCGGTCGCGCGTCGACGTTGTCTTTCGTGATCGCTAGGACGACACTAAGGAGAAGTTAGTCGAGCGCTTCAGCCATCATTACTACTTATCCAGACGCACGTCTTAGTGCACGACCTATCGCGGAATACCGTCTCGCCATGTGGGCACGCTTCGCGGGCCGTCGGGCCCTGCGCGCGTCGGGCAACGCATTCCGGTTGAACGCAGAAGTCCCTAACCGTTCCTTTGATGGCGGCCTCGAGGGCTTTAGCGGAGAAGGCGCCGGAAGGCGACGCGGGGAGGATTGTCGTTCTCTTGGGCGTGAAGGCCTGCTGCGCTACCTTCCTATACGCTTGGATGCACTCGTCGACACTCATGCCTAACCGTCCTAGCATGATCGCGATGATTCTGCAAGGCATGTTAGTGCGCGTCCCAGCCGCACAGACGTCATTCTTACCCTCCCGTGCTGGTGCCGCCAATGAAGTCGAAGTACTCGCAAGGTCGCGGGACGCGGTCCAGCCCCTTCGCATCGCGGATCTTCCCATAATGTCCTCCAAGATGAGGAGACTCGATATGCCGCGGATACCGCCACCATCTGTACGATGTCAGCGCGGCTGGCAAGGCTGGGAGCGCGTAGCTTACCGAGCGAGAGGATCCTCAGCGGCATGCTAGAAGTCGTCATCGCGCTTAGGTTTCTTGCTTACTACCCGTAGTCCGCGTGAGCAGAGAACTGCAAAAGAAGTAAGGGAATCATGATTAAGAGAAGAGGGCGACAGGGCGACATGACCGTTGGCCGGCGGCTATTGCATTGTGGCTGCATTCGCTGGCTCAGGTGGTATTAAATCAGCGAATCCCCTGCGCCGACGTAGACCAGAGAGCGGAATGTTCAGACCGTCGTTTTCCCGATTGCTGACTGTACAATTCGCGGGCGGGTTGGGTATGGTTCCGCCTTATTAAGTGGACCGGTCACGATGATCGTTGCGTAGCTCCGACAGCACATCTACTTAACCGACTTCCAACAACAAAGGCATCGTCTGACACTATCCCAGCCGGATTAGTATCGACATACGATAACTCTTCTAATATGTGTGAGTATTTTCTTCGAACGACGGAACTTTGCTAAGTCTCTTCATTCGTATCTTAGTACCGGATGACTCATGGCCGATTGACTGGCCAGACGACGATGCCTCCGAGACAGAAACGCAGAGCGATCTGTATTCTCCAGAGCCTATTGCTGTTTTAGAAACACAGAATACAGTACAAAGACACGGAACTCGATAGGCGGATGCGAGGCTTCCCCTCCTCCAACTAGCTGACTGGAGCGAAGGGCGCTCCTACGACGAAGAGCCGCCTACCTGCATCCATTACTCTATCGAGTGGAAGTTGACTATGAATAGTAAGGGCGTGTCTAAAGATACCGAACAGGACCTCGTCCTCGCACCGGGCGCCTTCTGGCGCTTAACCTTGCGCCCGAAATTGGAGAAGCTGCTGCACAAGAAGATACCGCCGAACAGGTCGTTCAAGGCGGACGACACGAACGTCACGGTGTCGGTGACTGACCGCTCCCAGCGGGACCTCGTCAAATGTTTTGATGAAATTGAGATAGACTGGCCAGTCGTAGAGAAACAGTTGCAGACCTGGAGCCACCTACTCGCCACCGGAAAGAAGCTCAGGATCGATATATCGTTTAATTATGTAGAGACGGGCAACTCAGTGGTTCGTGGATCCAAAAGAGGGTACGCATCGGTGTCGCAGCAGATGCTATCGGAGCGAGCTATGCAGCTCGATGCCGAGGAGATCTCCTCGGGCCAGCCGTCAATCTGGCGCAGCGTGTACAATCTGATGCGGTGTCCGGGACCGCCCTGCCATCTAGGACCGTACTGCTGGCGGGACGACATCGGCAAGAGACACTATAGGCTGAAGACGCACCATCTAAGGAAGCTGATCCAATTCGTAGAACAAGGTGGCCGGCTGGATAGCCACGAGGAAATGCCTGAGGACATCCGAGATCAGCTGTACGCCGAAGAGCAGCAGGACGTAGAACGGCGACGGAAACGTAGAGCCACTTCGCCAGCCGGCTGCCCGCAGGTCCATATTACTAACGTTCTCCCCCATCAGGGACAAGCTGTAAGCCCGCTGGAATCGATCCCGGCACCTGCGGAAGCAGGACTGTCCGTGCCACCCGCCCGTCTGAAGATTGCTGGACCGCGAGACGTGGCGGTCAGGGCATATAGCGCCTGGCAAAGTTCGCAGGTCAGTGACAGAGGGCTGAAGATAGAGTACCAGAAGGCTTGTGCTATAACCTTGGACGAAGGTCTCGATCTCGAGCTGGTGCACGAGGATCAGAATGCCGACCTCTACATCAGGAAGGTTGTGAAGACCGGCGTTGCGCGACGATTCGACCGCGACATCGAGACTTGGGCAAAACATCATGTAGCATAGCGGTGGCTTAGGCCACCAGACATTTTCTCGTTAGAACAATTAGGCGGATTTGAGTCATTCTCTTCTACGCCTCTTCTACATGAATGCCGGCATGCCGAAAGTGATCTTCGGCACTCGACTTCCGTCCGCCTACAACGTCTACGCACCATTCTAGAAATGCGTCAAAATCCTGCCCGTGAAGGCCGGAGTGGCGCTGCCAGGCCCGTTTGATAAACCCCTTTAGCTCTGCGAAGAATTCCTCAATGGGATTGAAGTCTGGCGAGTAAGGCGGCAAGTACAAAAGCTTCACTCCAGCGTCAGTGCACAGCTGCTCGACCCTTTCCGTGTGGTGGAACGATGCATTGTCCATTACTAGGACCGACTTCGGCTCCGGCCACCTCCCGCAGTGGTGCAGCAGCTGCTCAAGATAGTCTTCGAATACCGCAGCGTCAGTTGATCCCTGGAACACGCGGGCAAACACTACGCCGTCTTGTGCATACGCCGGCAGGATCTGGTATCTGCGGTCACGGTGCAGCGCAGCAACCTGAACAGGTGTTACTCCTACGGGCGACCACCCGCTCCGCCGGAACCCAACTCGCTTATCACATCCAGACTCATCGATGTATACAAGGTGATGCGAACGGAAGGCCGAGAGATTATACAGGTAGAGGTCCCGCAAGTCTGCATTCCGCTCTTGTGCGATACGACGTGCGGCCTTCTTAGCCAACCCACCGACGCCAGTGCCCTGCTGACGCTAAATGTCGTTACGAGCGTCTCAAACTCGTCCCAGAGGAATACTACCATCTCGTCCTGGTACATATGGGGTTTTTCGAGGAGGCGGTCACACAGCGCGCTCAGCATGGGAGGCGTGATCGTTCTCGGCCGGCCGGGCTTGTTCGGAGGCGCCCTGGCCGTGCCAAAGCACCGCAGGTTCGACTTGATCGTTCGGATTGAGCGCGTACTACATCCAACAACCTCAGCTATGTCGCTACTAGAAAGGATTTGGCTCAGTATCATGTCTTCGATCTGGCTGCGCTGGGCGAGCGCGAGGTTCGGCGCCATATTGTATTGCAGGTGTTGCGACCCAGCGGTCAGACAGCGTTGGCGTGCAAAATGGCCTAGCTCCGCCTACGTCTGGCCCAACAGAAGAGTCACGTGATTTGAGGTTTCAAGTTCGCTCGATTTTCTGATTGAGCGGTAACCCCACCGATGCACTTCGTTAATCCAGTTGATCAACTCTCGGACTCCATACTCATCCGTGCAGTCTGCTCCGACTAGCCGGGTCATAGTACACCCATTCCATCGACCATCGTCCATTATTGTCGAGAAACACAAGCAGCAGATTCGCAGCCTTCCGGAACAGCTCCACCGCCTGCGATACCTCTAACTCCCGGACCTGCACCCCTTCGAACGAGGAGAGACCCAGCGTCGTACGGCTGCGGCTCGTGATGACGATGTCCGCTCGAGGCGCGCTCGGGATGAGCCGACGCAAGTCGACGTAGTATTCGCTCGAAGTGTCTTCGACCTCGTCGGCGCCGTCGAGAACCAGCAGCGTCACGTCGGGCGAGCTCGACATCCAGCTCTTGACTGCGGTCACTGCGCTTTCGGCGTCAGCTGTTCCGTCGTTGCCAGAGACGCGGATGTTGAACAGCAGGTGGTAGGGATTTACAAAATCCCGGTCTATCGACGACTGCCGCCCAGCCTCGATCCAGAAGATGGTCTTGTACGTCGACTGGTACATCTGCAAGTAGCTGAGGACCGACTGCGTCTTCCCGGCGCCGCCCAGCCCCGCCACGACCACCACCTTTGTGCCTCGCCCGCCATCGAGCAGCGGTCTCTGCAGATGCTCTCGGATTTCGTCCCGGAGGATTGGGCGGGGCACGAACGTCGCTACCGGCTGGATCGACTTGTACGAGTAGCGGCTGAGCTGTTCGGCCTGGGCCGACGCGGGAGGATCTGATACCCGTTAGCGAGAACTCCATTGAGTGGAGGCGACGCGCACTGATTGCGATGCCCGAGGCGTCGCGAGGAGCTGGATATTGAATGTCCTGTTTCCGACCTGGACCTTGGCAGGCCCGCTCACGGTCAGGGTCTGCACGGTGTTAGATGTCGTTGCGCCGGCAGGACTGCCAGATTGTGCCATGACTGGCACGCAAATGCCTCGTCGTTGGCGGAGGTTGTGAAGGCGACTGGTGGAATTGCCGCGACATCTTTGAGAGGGGTTCAGCCGCAGATGAGCCGAGTGCCTTCAGAGGAATCTACGCACGTGATAGCAATGCGGTGTGGCCTTGGCTCAAACCAGCTACGGCTTGTCCCATAGGGCTGATGGCGTGGCTGGCGATCCATGGAAAGAAGCGTAATCTGAGGCGCCATAAGTTGCTCCATAAATGACCAAGCGAAACGCAATATCGTATTATACTAGTCTATGCATTAAAACAGGATACATGGGCCATACCGGTAGTAGGGAAAGACGTCAGAGACAGTGTAGCGGGTCAACAGAGTACTTGCGGAGCCTGATTGACGCACGGTGTGAGCGCCAAAACCGGCTAAAAGTCCGTGCGCTTAGAAACTAGCGCTATGTCCAAGGCGGAAGCCGTTTTCGCTAGTAAGTGTAATCGTTGTATCGTGATGCTAAAGTTGATCGAGTCGCTTGCATTTGGTGTAGTTCAGTCGTATGGCTTTGTACTCTGAAACTTCTACCTAGTCTACCCGCACACTGCCGTACGGCAATGAAATTCGTTTACATTGCCACAATATCACACACGAGCGTGATCGTGCCGATATGCCGACAGCTGAGAAGGATCATGGTGTGGCGTTTGGGTAGCGATTCGTGAGGGGCAAAGCCCCAAGCTAGTGATATGTCGTCATTACAGGTGCACGGCGCGGGGAACTAAGCCGAGCGAACGTTGGTACCTCAAAGCCAAGGAGGACAGATCGGTTGTACACAGTAGCCCTAAAGGCTTGACATGGCTGGGCAAACACCAGGACACGCCGGCGCTTTTCTCGGTCCTGCACTCCGAGGGCGGGGGAGTGTGGTGGCTGTCACGGTAGGTCCACCGAATCAGGGTCGATGTGTGGCCGTTGGTGCGGGCGTTGGATGGCCGGGACGGCAAGTGTTTCGTGGAAGATCAGAGGCAGTATTCAGTTACTTACCCTGCTTTGCTACTGCTGTTGGTCGCGTGCACGGAGATGTGTAGTGTGATGAAGAGACCCGGGTAAAAGAAGCCGTCCAGACCATTGAAGAGCTTAGGGATGGATTGACTGACTGGGGCAGCGGGTTAGTTAAGTGAAGATCGTTGAACAGTGGTTCACATACACTAGACTCTACCATTCTCACCCTGCAGCCAGTCAAGCATGATGGCCTGCATGGCTTCCCATGGATCGGGGTCTGGTGCGGACGCGCCCGCAGGAAGACGGGAGACGAAAAGGCTTCCAAAAATTAGCCATCCAGCGATCGTTGGTTGGTTTTGGGTCTAGGTCGTAGGGAAGGAAGGATGACCTGATATTGCAGCCATCGCGCAGCATCCAGGAATTTCGGAAAATCAGCCCCCTCAGCCTGCCATCGAGATTCATGCAGTGCAGTACAGAGCAGCACACGTGTCTTGATCCTCTTAAAGATGATCGATAAATCGTCTGGAAGCCTTCTAGTTGTGGGTTCATCGTGAGACTAGGGTGCGCCAGAAAGAATGGGCATTTGTGACTCGTCCCAACTGTCGAACGGATCCACCGAGGACGACACCCGCTGGGAATCTCGACCCCGGATTCGACCTCAACTGCAGGACTGACAGGCACATAAGACGAACGTTAAACCTTAGATGGCAGGTATCCTACACGTGCATCTCATGCCTTGCCTTATCAATCTCAAGTTCGTTTGCAACTCTCGAACAGGGTAGGATCTGGCGAGGATGGGGTGAATCGCTCAACTACCTTACTTTGGTAAGGTCGGCCGAATGTTCCCCGTATTCCGCGGACTGCTTAACAATCCATCCAATTGTGGGACGTGGGATCAAAGGAGCGACCCGACGTCCAAAATCCCGTCTGACTGGGCGAAGTAAATCAGGGTATCGCGCAGTGTGCGTATCTACATGTCAGATCGATGCCAAGGTCTCTGCAGATGTCTCTGCAAGTTCCTCTCCCCGTGCTGTTGGTAACTCCATGCTCTCTCTCTGTCTCTGTCTTCCGTGGTCTTTTTTCTTCAAGTTACCTCGACTAAGTCCAAGGTAGTTAGAGCCGAGCCGGAACGTGTTCACGCAGTGCTGAAGAATGAATAACCGCGCAATCACCCCCGCACCAGACCGAACTGAACCGCCTGCCTGGAACTAAGCCATATGGGTTATTGGCTCAGTTAACCTGGGACTGAAAATAGGCGACTCCCTGGTTCCATATTACGGGGTACAAGGGTACTTTACAAGGTTCCCGTCTTCCCAACTTCCGCCGACCTTGGACTCAGCGTCGTCTCGAGTGCGACGCCTTTCCGAGTTCTCTCCGCACTGTCCATGGGCTCACGCCAACTCTCTCTCGACCTTATTGTGAAGCTGTAAGATTCGCAGTCCAGCTCGTTGCCCTGCGCCTTGGAATTGGTCTTGCCTTTTACGCCGTTTGAATAATATTTCCCTACGCCTACATGAACAGGGCAAACGAATTGAGCGACATCGGTTCGAGTTCTGCGCCACGCTCGCGCATTCTCTCTGTCCGTCTTCGTCTATAGTATATCTCCGAATCTTAAATCCAGAGAGCTTCAGCGTCATCTCCTCCACCGCGGATGGTCTACGCCCCTAGCCGTCGTCTGTTGTCGCGAGCCCGTCTTTGCTCTGCCGCGAAGGAGCTCCATATACTATAACCGCCACTCGATCCTGGCTGCAAGATGAGTTTCTTGAGCAAGAAGTGGAAAGGCGCTGGCGTCGTGAGTTCCCGCCTTGTTTCTCATGTTCTCACCTGTGAACTGCTGTTATGGTTCTCCTACTTAATACTGGTCCTCAAACTAATATGTTACTCTACGTTAGAGCATCAGCGGCACGACTGGCGGCGCCTCGCCAAAGAACAAAAAGGAGGAACCAGCTCCCGAACTCACGCCACTAGAAAAGCTCCTGCAAAATGCCGGCCCTGTGCGCGAAGATGGAAGCGACAAGTTCTTCGGACTTGAAAATGTATGGCCCTAGACTCCATGCTTTATGGCGTACTTGATCTGTGCTGACAACATTCTGCCTCCTAGTTTGGAAACACATGGTATGAACCCTCCCTTGCGCTCACGAGGAAGTGCAAAGCTGACTGATCGACAGCTACTGTAACTCGATTGTACAAGCCTTGTACTACTCCGACTCTTTCAGGCAAAACGTCGTAAACTATCCACCATTTACGCCCTCACACACTCCCAATGGAAAGCCGCCGAAGGTAAACGTCACGATCAGGCCGCCAATGACCCAACCCGCAAACGGTACCGCCAACGGACCAACCAAGGGTCAAAAAGGCGCACCCGGTTCTCCGGCTGCTAAACCGGGGCAGCCTGCGAAACCCACGGCGCCAGCCCCTGGACAGCCGGTCAGGCCCGAGGACAAGCCAGACTCGCCCGAATATAAAAAGAAGCAAGCGATGATCAAAGGGCCTGTGCTCGAGCTGGCCCAGCAGAACTCTGAAGCCTACGGCATGCAAGAATGCACATTTACCGGACTGAAGGACATATTCACGGCTCTAATCGAAAGTAACAGCAGGACAGGTGTGCTCAGCCCTCAAAGGTTCTTGGAAATCTTCAAGCGCGACAATGAGATGTTCCGGAACTCTATGCACCAGGACGCACACGAGTTCTACGGTCTCGTACTGAACGACGTCATCTCAAACGTGGAGGCAAACGCCCGAAGGATACAGGAGAAGGAACATTCCAGCAACAAGAACGGCCTTGCACAGTCGGTGCAGAGTGCATTAGGCGGAAACAGCGTGGCCGCGCCGGGGACCAGGTCGCCGGGAACGGGCTGGGTCCACGACATCTTCGAAGGAGTCCTAACCTCCGAAACGAAGTGCCTCACCTGTGAAACAGCTTCGCAGAGGGACGAGACATTCCTGGATCTCTCGATCGACCTTGAGGAGCATTCATCCGTGACATCCTGTCTCAGGAAATTCTCCGCTGAAGAGATGCTCTGCGAGAGGAACAAATTCCACTGCGACCATTGTGGTGGACTCCAAGAGGCGGAAAAGCGCATGAAGATTAAGCGGCTACCGAAAGTTCTAGCGCTTCACCTCAAACGCTTCAAGTATACAGAGGACTACAGCCGGCTGCACAAGCTGTTCCACCGAGTCGTCTATCCTTATCACCTGCGCATGTTCAACACCACCGACGATGCAGAGGATCCGGACCGGATGTACGAGTTATACGCTGTTGTTGTCCATATCGGAGGTAATGCCTACCATGGCCACTACGTCGCAGTGATCAAGACGCCTGATCGCGGATGGTTACTCTTTGACGACGAAATGGTCGAGCCAGTCGACAAGCACTTTGTGCGGAACTTTTTCGGCGACAAACCAGGAATGGCCTGCGCCTACGTATTGTTCTACCAAGAGACCACATTCGAGAAGGTACGGGAAGAGCAGGATGCCGAGGGCCTAGACGAAGTAAGACTGGCCAGCGAGAAGGCAGACCTGGCACTGGGCAACGTCCAGACGAACGGCGTCGGGACATCGCCGCTCTCCAAACTCTACACTCAGCCGGTGTCGCCTATTGACGACCACGATCCGGTAATGGCAAGCCTTGGTCACGCGCAAACGGCACCTGGGTTCAGCCCGTCAACCGAAATTGATCCTCCAGTCCAGCCACCTTTCAGCCACCCACTGGTAGCGGCGCCGCCGCCGGAACCTGCAGTGATGACAAAGGCAGACGAGGCGGCGACAAGCCCACCAAAACCATTGCCAAAGCAAGAGGACGTCGTCATCACACCCCAGAAAACCAAGGAAGAGAAGAAGCGCGAAAAGGAAGAGCTCAAAGCCCAAGAAAAGGCGCGAAAGGCTTGGGAGAAGGAGCAGGCCAAGCTCGAAGCCAAAGAGAAAGTAGAACGCGAGAAACGCGAGTTTGAAGCTCGCCAGGGGCGGACGGCCCGACTCCGCGAATTCAGGAAGAAGGAGGAAGAGGAGCTGCAGAAGGCCCTACAGGAGAGCAAAGCCCTGGCAGCTGAGGAGGAGAGGAGGAGGAAGGAGTCCGGGGCGGACGAACCGGCTAAGTCGGGCAGCCTCCTGAACAGGGCGAACCGGGGGAGCAAGTCGCTCAGCCGAAAGAGCTTCTCCTTCCTGGGTAAGGACAAGGACAGGGATAGGGCGGCAGTAAAGGCGATGGCGGCAGACAACGAGTCCTCAACGACGCCGTCGGAGTCGACGAGACACAACGGGAGCAGTCCGCCCATTCCGTCGATACCCGAGGACGCGGTGGCGGCGGATAAGCCAGAGAAGAACGACAGTAGCAAGCCGCTTAAGGACCGGTTCAGTTTTAGTATTGGGCGGAAGAAGAGCGGGAAATTTGCTCGCCTTGACTAAGTAGGGGGTGGCGCAGTGGGCGTAGGGGGCGGCAGCGTTTGGATGTTGTGATACCACTGGATTTTGGAAGACATTGTCTTGTAGTATTGGGACCGGGAGCGGATGTCTCGTCTTCAAAAGTATGAATGAGTGGTGTCTAGGGGGAGGATTGGATAACTGTACGATGACGGGTTTGGACCACTTTGGATAATGCTGCTCTCTTGCATGGTAGCAGGCGCCTTCATGGAGTTTTGTCACTATGGGAGCAGCGAGCGGTTGTTAATGGTTTGTGTTGGTAGACGCTGATGTGTGCCGGCTCGCCTCGCAAGCATTTGAACTGGCGTTGAGAGTACATTGCTCGTAAGTAGTAAATAGTGCTCTGCTTGTACAGTCATGAAGCGAAGCATCTTGGATATCGGATACCAGGGCGATGGAAAGACCATAACTTCCAAATGACCCAACAATATCGATTGTGGTGCAGCACATGTAGCACTTTTTCCCAGCCCACTTGGCTTGTTCGGTTGTGGCCCAACCTCATAATCAAACTCCGGGAAACCCAGATTTCAGGCTACCGTTCCAACTTCAGAGACGTCCATTATTCTCGTCGACCTCACGCCCTGTCTCCAGTCCTGCGCACGGGGTTGTGCCACTGAATGCATATGGTGCCCCCATCTCGCTCGACATAGTATACACATGTTTTCACCCTCTTGATCCCTCCATATTCACCCTAGCACCAGTTCGTAGACTATGATCAGGGTATTGACCACTATTAGGGGTACTAGATGCGAGCGGCATATCTGGTCAGCAACTGTCCGAACTCGGTCGCATAGTCAACGTGGAGACGACCTCTTTCAGGAATAGCCAGGAAATGTATTAAACATACTCCTCATCAATGTCCGTACACTGGCGATCAACTGGACGACCTTGGCTCTGACGCTGGTATCGCCGCTTTGGCCGAAGGCAGGGTCGTAGGACGAGGGTGAGAGGCCGACTGGTTGTTTGTGCGTTAGCTCCAGCACATGTTACTTTTCCTCCCTCCTTCTTGTATCCCCAAGCACTTCCAAGATGTATGAGGGTGTCGGCAAACGTACTTCTCGCCAGGAATCGATCTTCGGAGAGGATGGCTATGGCGTTGACGAGCAGGCAGGATACTGCGAAGTGGGTTACGGGTCAGCGTGTTTGTTCAGAGTACAACTGGCCCATGAAGGCTGCTCTTACTGTAGATCAGGCCGCCGAAGAATAACATCTTTGTCTGCGCTGTGACTGAATGCTTCACGTGTTGTGTGGTTTGTAAAGAGTGGCTCGACGTCGAAGGGCAATGCCGCAGTGCAGCTGGCGACGTTGACTTTCTTGGACAGTTCGAGGTGTCCTGTCCAATGACGTGTCAAAGATGCAGTTGTGGGTCCTCCCAGCACTCATCAACCCCAAAGCTCAGGGGTAATAAAACATGAGAAACTTCAACAATGGAAACTGTTCATAGGATCGTGTGTATCATAGCAAAAAACAGTCATGTACCAAGTTACTATTCTCAATCATGCTTGTCCTATATCTCAGCCCAGTGTGATTTCTCGGTTTCAACATGCGATATCAGATTTATTCCAAAGCTATAACTTAGAAGAGACGCCACACTCAATCATCGATACTAACCATATAATCGTCAAACTCATCCTCAGTCCCCCATCCCAGCTCACTTCCCAGACTAGCACTCGAGCCACTGCCCTCTCCATCATCCCCTCCGTTCTCCCGCTCCACCGCCTCAACCTCAGCAAGTAACCTCTTCCTCTCCTCGACAACGACCTCGAACCACCTGGCCTCAGCCCTCTGCTTCCTGCCCGCCTCAGCCATCTCCCCTTCCAACCTATCCTCCAGCCGCCGTCTGCTCTCGTCCATCAGCTCTTCCCGGATGGCGACCTCGTCGTCGAGCATGTACCTCGTCCTCTCCATCTCGCCGTCCCTCCACCTCCGCCACGCCTCCATGCGCTCGTCGTTCTTGCGCATGTACGCCCTCATCGCCTCTTTCACCCGCGGGGCGCCGCCGATCTTGTCCGACCAGAACAGCGCCAGCACCGCCTCGTATTCACCTTCCACCTGTCTCTCCCACGCCACCCGTGCCGCGTACTCGCGGTCGAACTGCATCTCCATGTCCGCCGCCTTCGCGGCCGTGGCGGCCCGCAGCTCGTTCATCTCCATTTCCTGCTCACCGCTGAGCTTGGCGCGCACCTCAGTCGCCCCGGCAGCGATGACTTCCATCTCACGATCGTGGCTGTAGTCCATCACCATGCGCTGCAACTTATCGAGCCTCTCGAGCGTAGCCCCCAGCTCCCCGTACTTGGCATCCAGCTCCGCCCTCCTCGCCTCCTCCCGCCTAGCCCACTCCTCAGCCTCCCTCGCCCTCCTCTCCTCCCTCTTCCGCCGCGCCTCCTCCCGCCTCAGCTCCTCCTTCCTCCTCTCCTCGCGCTCAAACTCCTCCACCAGCCTCAGCGCCTCGGTGAGCTCCCTCACCTCCGCCTCCTCCTCGGCGGTCCTCTCCAGCCTCCGCCTCGCGGCCCGGTCCTTGATCTCGGCGAGCTGCTCCATGGTGCACGCGCACGTCCGCCACCGCGCCCCGCAGACGTAGCAGAACTCCGCCCCGCACCGGCACGTCATGTGCTGGCACGCCTCCTTGTGCTCCACCAGCACGCTGCACCGCACGCACCGCCGCCAGCCCTCCTCCTCCGCCAGCCGGTCCGCGAGCTGCGTGTCCCTGTCCTGCGGGCAGGCCTCGTCCGCCGGGTGCGCCGGACCCCGGCACATGGTGCACACCGTGTGTCCCGCGGGGCACGTGGCCGTGCGGGAGGCCAGATCGCGGGACTCCTTGCGGATCCAGGCGCCGCAGTCGGGCTGCGAGCAGTACAGGCGCGATTCGATCGGGACTTTGAACTCTTCGTCTTTGAGACGGTACGAAGCCAGCAGGTCAGAAGGGATGTGCTTGGTTATCGTGCGGAAGGGTATGGTGTTTAGACAGCATTTGGGCGGCCAGTGGGCCTCGTTGTCGATGGCCGTCTGGATGAGGCGCGAGAAGCACTCCCTGCAGTAGTGGTGGCAGACCGTCTTGATAGCCTCTTTCTTGGGGATGTCGTCCAGACAAGACACACACTCAACCTGTTCGCCTACGGACTCGAAAGAGGGTTTTAGGTGCTTGTAGATGAGCTGGGTGAAGGGCGTAGGTTGGATCTCGTTATCAAGTCTTGTGTGCAAGGTAATGTAGGGATTGTGGCTGCTCTCGCTCTTGGACTGGGAACTGCCGCGTACATGCCGGAGAATGCGGGATATACCGAAGCGGGAGCGTTTTTGAGGCTTCGGGGCTGGACGGACGGAGTCGTAGGAGCTGCGAGGCGTAGGCAGTGCGGCTGGGCGTTGAGCGATCTCGGGGACGAAGGATGCCTTTTCTTTGCCCTTGCCCTTGCCCTGCTCTGCTTCCATGGTGGCGGTAGCAGCTGCCTCGGCATCGGCTTCTTCCATGATGGCCAGGCGGTGCTCTTGGGCTCGCTGCTTCTCGGCATGGATCTGGCTCTTGATGTTCTCTATCGACGACTGCACGATGGCGATAATGGTCTCGGATGTGATGTCCGGCAGCTTGTTCAAGGCTTCTGGCGGATCGTACTTGGTCCAGTCGACTTCCTCGTCCATGCTGCCACTCATCATGGACGAGCGTTGATCCATGATCTGTCTTCTACGTATCTTTACCTGTCTTGCAAATTCGAAGCTCTCCCTGTCGTCTCTGGTGAAAGTGCGGCGGCGACGACGGTGTGGTCGCGAGGTTATGAGCTGTCCTTGAGATGATGTAGGATGGAGCCACCCGTTGTCTCTGTGCATGTAGGGTATATCTACCTTCGTGGGTGACTCTTGTATGGGAGATACGGCCGCAACACTCTCCTAGAGATGCCGGGACATGCTGGATATGCTTTGTATGGGTGTGTAAGTGAGGGAGATTGCGGTAGTTATCGCCGACACCAGGTGTCTGTAATACCGGACGGACAGTGACTGGCAGAGTCCGAGAACCTAAGGCCACACTGGAGATGGATAAGAATAATATGAATAGGACTTCAGAATCTAGGTTTTGGCGGTAACACGAGTGCTAAACAGAGATGAAACTAGGATAACAGGTCAAGGAAAGAAAAACAAATACAACGCGATGCAAAGGACCATGACACATATCTGCCATGGAGGAGGCAGTAGCCAGCCCCCCAAGAGATGGGTCAAGATGACTAGAGTGGAAGCCTCCAAGGCTAGGCTCACCATGAGGCCATACAGAGTGTCCGGGCTCCTCTTGCAAGTTGATAGCTACAGTTCTTGCCTGAAACAATCACCGATGTGCCTCGCGAGGCGCATGTACTGTAACTTGATCCACACCGTGGTAGCGTCAACTTGAGAGAGTTCATCCGTCGGTCGACCTTGCCGGCGCCACGGCTGCAGGCCTGACAGCCGCCGACCGGTGGCTTTGTCTGGCGCTCAACGCTCTTAAAAGGATCCGCAGGTGGCTACTGCACACTTGAGCAGTACTACAGCAAATCATGGTTGAGCAGGTGCAGATTAAAACTTCAGATCGAGTGTAGTTTGTGCTGGTCGGTGAAGTTAGCGGAAAGAAAAGTGGCGGAGTTTTATAGTGTACGGGCTGTGCTTGATGCTTGTTTCCACATCTCCGCCAAACCTTCATCAGCCTCACCAGCTCGATTCTGCCATTGAGGGGTAAGTAGTGCGAGACAGCCTTGAGGTGGCTGTGGTTAGTGCTCCAGAAGGCGACTAACGATTTCTCTTTGTTGATCAGAGCACAGCTGTGTCTCGTGGCACACAACTTGTCGATCATGTTAATCTCAAGCTCAACCTCGCATGTGAGCAAAAGTCGACGCGCTCTATGTCAGCCGTTCTGCGAGGAAATGTCGTCACCACCAAAAAAGATTCGCGGTTTCAACTCACTCCCAATCACATTTCATGTTTGCCATGATTCTACTTAGAGCCTCAACTACAGGTCAAACCCAAACCCCCCAAAACACCGGTATCCAGACCTCCATTCGTGCTCCAGAAACGCAATGTCTTCCCAGCGCCAGCTGGCAGCAGTAAATCCCTTGATAGGGGCGGTGTAAACGGATGTGATGCTCCTCCCAGAGAGATAACAACCCCAAACTCCAGACTTGTTGCAAAGCCATCCCTCCAGTAGCCGTAATCCAAAAAGGCACGCCGTATGTCCAAATCTGAGCCCGTGGACGCTATAAGCGAGAGTAAAATAAAAATAAAAACGCCCCTCTGAACAGGTGTGGATGATATATGCGTAGCCCGTAAAGCGACTCAATCCTCATCCTCGTCGTGCTCTTCATGGCCATCGTCGGACCTGCTGCCACCCTCGCGCTCGGTGTCGCTATCGTCATCACTGCCGCTCAGCGCCCCAAACATCTCCTTGTACCGCTGCAACTCTTTCAGCTGTCTCTGTATCTTACTCAGTTTCTTTCCCATCGGTCCGCGGAGGTCGTTCAGCTGGCGGACCGGCTTGTCGCCGTTAGCCATCAGCCTGACGGCAAGGGCGGTGGTGCAGGTCTATCAGTTCGTTAGCGATACATCCATCCATTTATGACCAGATGTAATCATCGGCGTTCGTGGGTAGCTTACCTCGATTCGGCTAACCTGGTGTTCCATGAAATGCACCAGAAACCGATCCGTTAGATCCCCGCCCCGTCGCTGCTGCATCCTTTCTAGAAGCAACGTCTCGGGCGGCTGCAGACCCGTCCCGCTTATCTGCTCGAGACTTGAACACAGCATTTCCAACCTTAGACTGACCTTCCACAGCGCCCATATGATCTCGGGGTTGATAGCCGTGACCGTGATCGGCCTTCCGACATCCAGCTCGCTGGGTCCGCTACTCCCGCGTGCAGCCTTTGGTCCTGAGGGTCCCTGCACGGCCTTCGGCGTTGTCTGGCCGTTGGCTTGGGCCTGCTCATGCGCTTGGTGATGGTCGATGCGACCAACTAGTGTGTGCGGGTACAGCGAGTATATTATCTCGGGGTTCTCAAGGCCCTTGAGCTTCTTCTCACCCATTTCCTTGACTTCGAAGCCCTGACTGCTGAGCGACCGCAGTTCGTTGGGTATGGCGCGCGCAATGTCGTCCTCGAATTGCTCGTCCAACAACACAGCGTTTGATGAAGACGGTTCCTGATACGTCTCCAGACAACGCTGAATCTCGGATATGAAGTCGGACGACACGGTGATCTGGCCCCCGTCGGCGCAAGCAGAGATACGGCTTGCTTTATTCACCATGGGGCCGTAGTAGTCCATCCGGCGGGTGACGGGATCCAGTTCGGCTAGCGGCTCTCCCCAGTGCACGCCCATGCGCACCGAGAGACCCTTGAAAATGAGGTTATTGTCCTTGTCGTACACCGGAGCGCACGTGATAGAGTTGAGCATCTCGGACGGCCAATCCACCTCCAACAGCGACGTCTGCACGGCGAAGCACCAAAGCAGCGCCGACGTTGCCGTGGGGAACGATACCATGAATGCGTCACCTTCCGTCTTCACTTCAAAGCCCCCTATGCGTCGAAGTTGACGACGCATCACGTCGTTGTGGAGTTTTATGGCGGATCTCATTGCGAGAGGATAGGTCTCCCATAGATTTGTAGACCCCTTGATGTCCGTAAACACGATTGAGAGAAGGCCGGTAGGGGCTGGTACTTCGGCCTCAAGCCGTTGTAGGGTAGAGTCGAGGGGCCCCTCCTTGGGCCGTCTGCCTCGGCGGGTAGGAATAACGTGGGCGTCGTCGTGAAGAACTGGTTGCATGGACATGCTCGTGCCTCGCTTCAGCCGCGACCGTTCCATCCTCCTCTTCAGATCAGCCACGCTAATCATCATGACCATGATCTTGTCCTTCGCTCCGTACGCCATTGCCAGATCCCGAAGCTTCTGAGATGCGCGCATGAGGTCTTGGCGTTCAGAACGTGCTATGTCCACCACGAGGCCGGGAGTCAGGTACTCCCACAGCTCTCGCGTGGCAATAAGGACCGTCTCGTCCTGCTCCTTGACGGTAACATGGCTGATATGCGGTGCCGCCTGAACGGCCGGCATCAGGTCGACATAACCGAAAGCTCGCGACACCGGCAACAGATCGTTCAACCTACCGTTGCGTGATACCCAGCCTCCGGCTTCACGGATCCGTGACCGCTCGGATGGTTCAGCTGGGTCATGCTTCCGAGTCAGGAACTTATGGCTGCCGTCAGATTGGATCATCATCGCTTGGACGTCACCCACATTGGCCACGTAGAGCTGCTGGCCAGACAGGTAAGCGATAGTAGCCACGCCTCCAGAGTTGATGTCTTCTTTGCTGAGGACGACCGGGGCATTGGATCCCCGGTGTGATACTAGAGCTCTATCTTCGGTGTGCTGAATTGCGATGGTGACGAGGTCTTTGTTAAGAGCCAGGAAAGCCCGCCTGAGCGCATCCTCGGGTGTCTCTTCCAGCCTCTCCTTCAAAGACTTCAACTCCATTGTGAATATATGACCAAAATTCTCGTGCAAATATTTGGCTATCTTGGATCCACCGGTACTCAAAGCCTGGCCGTCGAAGAGACCGAGTAGCAATTCCGTGTCCGATGAGTTGAACCGCGGCACAACAAGATCGACTGTGGAAAGATGCTCGTTCTTACCGAGCGTGTCGGCCATGCCATAAGGCAGGTACCCGGCCATAGAGCCAGACGTCCGCACACGACGGTCCTCGCTCTGGTCAGGAATTGTGGGTATTGTAAGCGTGACATCCATGAGACCGAGAAGACGCAGATTGACAAGCCGGCCAAAGTCAGTGAAAGATTCACGGCTGGAGAAGCCCATGGCAGGCGTAGTCTGCTTGATCTCCAAGCGTCTGTTACCAGAAAGATTGAGGAATCTCAGATTCGGATTGAGATTCCAGTTCCAATCATAGGGCACATTAGCAATGTTGTACTTCAGATAGTTGCTGGAACAATCGAATACTGCCAGGCGCCGAGCTCGAGATATGTCGGCGGGAATGTTTGTGAATTTGTTGCCGTTGATATGCAAGACCTGGAGTAAGCTATACTCCTCGAGGTCATCTGCAGGAAGGCTTGTCAACTCGTTGCCGGACAGATACAGCTCAACAAGCTGTGGCCAGCTCTTCATCGTCCGCTGTGGCATATCCGCCAGGTCATTGTACGACAAGTTGAGTACCCGCAGCTCTGCTAGTAACATGATCTGGTCAAACACGTCATCGTCGAATTGGTTATCCGCAAGGTACAGATTCCGCAGCGAGCCGGCAAATGTGTTTGTCAGCCTCTGCGATAATCCCGAGTCCTTCCTGGAGGCGGTTGTTGTTGTTGGTGTCATCGAACCAGCAAGGCTCGGATTGGTTGCGCTTCTAGACACAACGGAAGTCTTGCGCCCGCCTTTCCCGTACACCGACACGACAGAGCTTTTCCTATCAGGCCCTGCTGGCACGGGTGAGGGACCGACACTGAGCAGCGTACTAGACGACCCGCTCGGGCGACGAGAGTCGAGTATCTCCGATTCCTCAATGCTTGGTGTAGAGGAAAGCGAGCCGGAGGTGCCTGACTTGTTAAGTAGCTGTGGACTAGCTCCATCCGGTGCTTGCGGCGGGCGCGAAGAAGGCTTTGGGAAGTGATCCAGGACGTTGGAGGATGCATTGAGAGTCTCAAGCTTGTTTGCCCACCACAGCTCCATGGGCAGCTTTCTAATGTTGTTCCCACGAACGTTGAGGACCTTGAGCTCTGTCAAACAGCCGATCTCGGGAGGGAGCTCCCCAATGGTGTTGTTAGCAATGCTGAAGTGCTCCAGCCTCCTCAAATTTCCAATCTGGGCCGGTAAGGATACGAAATAGTTCTTGTCGAGAGCCAATCTCTCCAGGTTGGGAACATTCTTGAGCGTCTCGTCGAGACTGGCCAGTTGGGCGTTCGACAGATTCAAGAGTTTCAAGGTAGGAACCGGCTGGTTGATCTCAAATTTGGTGATGGGATTCGCGTTGAGCCTCAAGCTTCGTATCCTTTCGAAACTGCCCACAAAGCCGGAGATTGCGTTGTGATCCGCCGCAAGCATCTCCAGCTTAGGAAGTTCCGAAATAATCTCCAGATCGGTGAGAGCGTTATAGCGGATGTCCAACTCGCGCAGACTTCGTAGCAATCTGAATGTCTCGGGGACAGTGCCAGAGAGTCGATTGTTAGTAACGACGAATTTCTCTAGCGCCGTAAGTTTACCGATCTCATCCGGGAAGGATCCGATCAGGTTGAAGCTCAAGTCAAGATCGACCAAGGCTCCCATCTCGCACAGGAAAGGAGGGAACCTGTCAAGAAAATTAGACGAGATGTTGAGTGTTCGCAGCATCTTGTAGGCGTCAAAATATGGAGGTAAGTGGTTGAGGCGGTTGTTCGCCAGGTTGAGTTTCAACAGGCCGGTGAGCCCATTGAGCTCAGCGTGCTCTAGTTGTTCCAGCCGATTGTTTGAGACGTCCAGATACGTGAGTTTACTGGCTCGACTTAGGCTTAGAGGCAGCCTTCGTGCTTCGTTGTTGTTGAACTTGACATCACGAAGATTTATACACGACTGGATAAAGTCTCGAGGAACGTCCAACGAAAGATTCCTGGAAAGATTGAGCGACACAATTTCCGATGCTTTCTGGTATAGGGTGATCGGGATCGTGATGAGATTGCGTCCAGACAGGTCCACATGGCTGAACTTTTGCAGCCTACCTAGGCCGAAGTCGTTGCTGATGGCGTGAAAGTCGCTCTCCTTCGCGGAGAGGAAGAGAAATCGGCAGATGTAACTGTTGTCCTCCCGCCCAAGGTCCTCGATCCTATCTCTTTCCTCGTAGCCAACTTGTTGCAACAGCCGTTTCTGAAGTAGAAGGGGCCTCTCTGACGAGCCAAGTACTCTGAGTAGATCATGTTTCTTCAAGAGTATGTGGTAGTTAGAAGGGTCTTCCGTGACGTAGGACTTTCTGACGATGGAAGAGACGACGTCCTGGACGGTTGCATCGAGGGACATCTGTAGCGTTGCAAAAGTGCCATCCGACCGGAACACACGGATGCAGTAGTTAACCAGCTTCTCCTCCGGTCTCGGTGGTGCAACGGCATCATCCCCATCCGTGATTGTCGACGACTCGGCCTCGGTCAGCGGCCGTACAGCCCAGCTGTCAGGCGCATTCCACGCACCATTCGGGCCGCGGCTGATAGGCAGCTTGTCATTGTCGCCATTGAAGAACTCTGCATCCATGGGTGTTAGTGGAAGAGGCCTACTAAGAATGCCTTCCATATTGCTCAAGTCCATATCCAATTCGTGGATTGTGCCATCAGCCTTCCTGTCCGTCGGCCCGATAAGCTCGTCGGGGTCATCGTGACGCTTATGTGACCGATTCTTCTTAGAAAAAGGAAATTTGTTATTGAAAGTCTGGTGGCGGTTGTACCCAGGACGGGAGCCCTGTGTATTGCTGCGATGGTCGACTTGCGCAAGCTGTTCGGCCCACGGCAGCACCTCTACGCCGACTCGCTGAAGGTCTTGCCTCGATGGCCGTGGTGGGAGAGAGTGTGTCGAACCGGACGGGTGCTTTTGTGGGATGGCGGGCTCATCCTTGTCTTTGTGATGCCTCCGCAGGCGGTTCAACAGCCCTTTCTTCTGTGTCTGGGCCCCAGCGGATACCGGGGAATCTTGAGATCCATTCTTCGTCCCATAATAAGTGTTACTACTGCTTCCACTCGGTGCTGGACTCTGAGCTCGAGATTTCGAACCATACATGGTTGTTGAAGCTGAGCGATCCTTGAACGCCGGGACGCTGGCTGTTGAATCTTCCCTGCTCACGGATGGCCTCAGCGCTCTCGGATCGTCATTGCTCTTGTTGTGCTTATGAGAATGCGGTATGTGTACAATAGAGTGTCCCGATCGGCCGGAGGAGGCGGTCTTTGGAGGTTCGCGTGTAAAATTCTCGTTAATAAACCGCTCTCGATCTGGGCCGGCCAAGGTATTTCGGACGGGAGCTTCGCCAAAGCGCGCAATATCCTGCAAATAGTCAGTACAGGCCTTTCGAGCAGTAACATGAGTTGGAAGGAACGCAAGCTATGGGGGCGAAGAGGCGCCCAAGAAGCGCAAAATCCTAGGCGAGTTGTGTCTTACTTCAGCTTCTTGGTAGAGAAATGGCACTACATCCGGGGCCGGAACTGGAGTCCGTGGCCGCGACGGTGCTGGTGAGGCCTCTCTGGCGTGGTCGGTGGCGTTTGAGTGGTGTCTATCGCGGCCGGGCCTGCTATGTTGTAGCGATTGCGAGCGGTGGTCCTTTCCTGAAGTTGGGAGGCTTGTTTCCGACGAGTCTTTCCCTGGAAACTCCTCGCCAAAGAATCCTTGTAATTTCCTTATCCCACCTCTTGTCCCGCTTGTTTTTGAATTTGTGCTGCTTGCAGTCGTCGTGATACTCGCTAGCGACGGTCGTCTGTCATCGTTGAAGTAGGCAGTCTCGTGAGAGTCGGTGCTTGTCGCAGGAGTCTGACCCGAACGGACATTTAGGGAACGAAGTCCCGGCGACAACTGAGAGGCTAGCGATAGGTTGTCACTTGAATCATTATAGAAGCTTGTTGCGCCGTTTCCCGGCATACCCGTCGATGCAATGGAGCCGGAGCGGTCCCCTCCCATCCACGGCGCGATCTGACCGAGCGAACCCGAGGCCGAAGTACTGTTGCCGCTGGGATGGCCCCGGCCGCCAGCCGGATCAAGGACGGCCAGATCGCGGCGGTAGTTACCAAAGTCGCTCATCCTATGTTCGCGGATGGAGGCATTTACGCTGGAGTTGGTCGACGACGGCGACAATGCGAGACGAGATGCGGATGGCGATGTCGGTGAGACGGGTCGTTCTTGTTCTCTGGTAGAGCTAGAGCTGCAGTAGGGATGGCGCAGATGCAGCACCGGTCAGTCTTTGTTCGATCTTTTTGGTGAGACATACAACCAAACCAGCTGGCAATGCCTATGTGACTAGCTCGCCCGCAGCAATGTGCAGGTACCCGGCTGTTCGTCATAACGCAGCCGCGACGGCAGCTTTACGGAGAAGGAATACAGCGAGAAGCCAAACATGCAGCGACAAAGCGGACAATAAAAGGCAAATGAATGCTGCGGGACGGCAAAAGGTACGGAATTGACTCACCGGCCTAGCATCCCATTTCCGTCGGTCTTGAGGCGCATCGGAGCACCACGCCTGGAAGAACCGACATTCCTGTTGTGGCTGCTTGACGGCGTGGAGGAAGTGGGCGTAGAAGGCAATGGCTTCACAGTGGCGGTGGATCGCGCGCTGTCGGTGCTGGAGCTCGTTATTGAGCTAAAGCGGGAGCTGGGCTCATTTCTGGTCATGGTCACCGGACGCAGGGCGGGCTCTGCTGCTCATCGACTGGTCGATCCCAGTTGAGCCAGGTCATTGATTGCTCCTCTCGTGGGAGAAAGAGAAGGCGGATCCTGTGGTTCAGGTCATTGCCCGGCGAGGTCTTTGTTGCTTCTCATGAGGATCGGGGTGTGAGGACTTCAAAGGAGGTTGTTGACGGTTCGAATAAACGTTGCGGTACGATGCGAAGGTTTGGACTGGGGGTGGGTGGGTGGTGCGAGATGGGGTTGATGAGCCGCTACGGGCACACTTGTCTGGGATACCAGGGCTGCCACCAGCCTTGGCGATGGCTATTACCACCAGTACACAGTTGAGTGCTATCCCGTTCCGCAGGGTCCAATTGGTGGCTCCGAATATCAGAAATGCAACTCTGATATCCGGATGTGGCGTGGTCTAACTGGTTCAAGAGACTGGATCCGACAGCTTACCGAGGTTCGAGATCCAAAAAAGACGGTGCTAATTGTAGAGAAAGAGGCACGGCAGAGTCACTAATATCCTACGGCCAGTTCTATGTGTGAGGCTCTCAAAACTCGGGCAGGGTTTGGACTCTGAGCGGTGACTGGCGGTACTGCATAGTAGTGGGATGGGCTGGGATGGCTGTTAGACTCAGTTGGTGGGCTTTTACCCCGGCAATTGTCGTTGCATCGAGGAGTCATTGCTCCTCATTCCCTGCGCTGCCCTTTGTTCCCACAATATCCATGTACAGTAGTAGCATTTGCTCTAAAGGTAAAGGCAGCTATCCCCACCGAGAGCCGCAAAGGGACGGAAACATGGAACGGAGACAGCCGAGTAAGCCATGCTGCGTCCATGTGTAGCATACATGAATAAAATAATATCTAAATACGTGTAGCTATGCTTAATGGGAAACAAGTTAGGCGGAAATTTTTGCATCGAGGACGTTGTAGTGTCTGGGACATTTGCTGCAAGTCATTGTCCAAGATGATCATCTGAGAGCTAATCTCCCTTCTAAGTCTAGACCTGATCTAACAGCACGATCTGCCGGTAACAGCGCCTTGGCCAAGTCTACACGTGTACGCAGTAGGGTCCTGGCGTCAAAGCAGCTGGAGCTTGAACTGACAGGCCATCAAAAGGAGGTATTGGCCGGGCACACCAGACCGAGACTTTAGGTTTGGCAAATGTTTCACGCTTCTTTACTGCGAAAGGTGGCATTTTGCGGAGTTCAGCCATGCTAGGTTTGGGGTTATCTATAGTAGGAGGGAGAAGAAGCTCCTCCAGTTTGACTTAGGCCCCGCATCGTGAACATCAAGAGAGTTCAACTTAAAGCAAGGTACCTAAAATACCGTATCTACATCAGACATCCTCAATTTCTGGTCTGCAATGTACCACAGCCGTCTGTTACCTTTTCCCTTCGTGCGGCGTATTTTTCACGTATTCTCCACTTGGGATGGAAGGATCCTGACCTCGTCGCTCACAGTGTCCAACTTGCTTGATGCCACCCAGAGTGTCTCAGCGTCTGCACATGGCCTATTCTAGCTATCGCCCATGGTCCGTGCAACCTAGACGAAAGACATACAACTGCCAAGTACGTACCTGTTCGGTGGGCACAGTTCATTTACGTACTAACGGGGCAGCTAACGCTGTTCAGCAGACGATGCGGTCGAGATGTCTCAGTCATTGCGATATGGCGTCGTGAGGTAACTGTCCATACGTTGCTTGAGAGATGCGCGCGTAAAATAGCTGCTCACTTCGTGGTTTCCGGTCCAGAAGGGCGGAAGTACGGCGGCCGTAGACAAGCAAACGCATTGAACAAACGGCTGACTTTTTCTGGATATTTGTGACTCGCATTGAACAGCTACCTGGGGGCTGACATGGCTGTCTAGGTACTTTTGCTGAGCTCGTTACCCGACTGTGAAAATGAATGGCCAAACCTAAAATTCAATCTTTGAGAACTCCAGTCCTACCAAACTCCGTGGATCTGTGGCCAATCCAGAGGAGCGGGCCGCGTTCCGGCTGTGGTTTTGGCGCCTGTTAGGTACTTGGTTCATCCTCTAGATGAGAACTCTCTTCAATATATGACCTCACCATCTCGATACGTCTGCGCCGTACATTTAGAATGGTGAACTCTTCTCAGAATCAATCTTTCCAGCTCGATCTGGATCTCGGTCTGGATCTCGGTCCCCAGCAAAGGGCAAGTGGTTCGTCCCAGCTTCACAGGCTTTCGTCGATCTTCAATGCATCTCCGGAAGCGAAGAATGCTTGCCACCTATATTCTCGGTCAATGAAACCGCTGCGAGCGAATCTCTCATGCTTGCTATCCTTGTGGCACCGGCGATCAACGGTCAGCACACTCGGTAATATATGGCACGTTCCGCGCCTTAACTATGTTATTAGCCAGCATAATGCTGGAGTCGGCAAAGGAATTCCAAATCCTAGCCATTATATAGCAAAGTCTCTGATATGAAAGAGAGCAAGAAGTGTACCCGTCGAGGACTCTTAACATCAAGCATCTTTTTCTGCCCAGGGATCCGCCGACCCGCGCATGATTGCCATGCCCGTCGATCAAGGGTAGCCTTGAGCTATGAAGCACCAACAGATAACTCATCGTCTCCAAGCGACGAAAGTGAAGATGTCGATTTGCTGGAGCTTCGATCCAATTCGTCTTCAATTACGTCATCTTCCTCCTCATTCAGAAGGTCCCCGACCTTTTGGCTCTCCTCCATGATTTTTCTTGCCTCTCCGGCCGGCACGTCCATGTCATCCATGATGAGGCGCACAGCCAATTCAGGTACCAGCACGAACTGGACGAATGCCGTGTGACCCCTGGCAGACACCAGTCTATCCTGTACAGCAACCTTCCTCAAAAGTGACGAAAAGCGGTCAATGAGGTTCTCCGTCATCACTCTCAGACCCTTACTACCATAGTACCCAGGCGTAAGGTTCTGATCCGTCTTCAGGAGCGTTTTGTTCTTTCCCGCACTGACGCTTCTTGCGAACACTGAGCTGTAGTGTGATGTGCCTCCATTGAGTATTGCCTCTAGGAATCGGTGATGCTTTGCGATCCGTTCGTCCATTTTAGACCAGTTTATTTCAGGATATCCCCGCTCAATCCAAGTTTTTCGGGCCGTTTTCGCCTTGTGGTGATTGCAGAATCGATGTTGTTGGGCGATACTCATGATTTTATTCTTGCCGAACTTGTCCAACAGTTTTTTCTCGACTGCTTCTCCGCACATCGGACAGACAGGTTCGCCATCAGCAATAGAGATGTCGTGGACTGGTCTGGACGCTGTCATCTGCGGCTCGGCGAGCATATCCAGATCGGAGTCATACGCTAAGTCATCCTGCGACCCAAATTCTGGCGGCATCTTGAAGACAGGCTTGGGCAAGTCGGTTCCCATCTCCTGCTGTAATCTCAGTTTCGCCTCCTTTTCCGCTTTCTTCTTTTGCCGTAGGAGACGCGCCTGTCTCATGAGGTCATCAGACGCCTTATTTGGCTTTAAAATCTCGGTGGTGGATTTTTCAGACCCCGAATCCGACAAGCTTTCATCAGAGCCAGGGAGAAGCTTGTAGCGTTTGACGGGTGAGGGTGAGTCTAGATCGTCGCGCGCCGAGGGTGGTGCCTTATATGTCTTTTTCGGAGACGGTGTAAGAAGAAGATCCTCGGCGTCTATGAGGGTGGGTTTTCTCTTCACCTTCTCGGGCGAGGAGAAGTCGCCGGAAAGATCAGCAGGTTTGTACTCTGGTTTTGGTTTCTTCGGTGACTCGAGATCCTCAGCGAAGACTGGCGCTTTGCCTGACTTGCCGTAGATGCCTTTCGTCCGGGTGCCGTAGGATATTTTGGGGCCTGTGGTTTTCCGTTGAAAAGCGTTGGTCCTGAATTGTGACCCTAATTCGCCCTGCTCGTGGCTTGCCGGTTTTATTTTCTTCACTGATTCCTCGATTTCGTCGTCACTGTCTCGTGGTCTCTTCGGACTCTGCGGCTGGACGGGGGCGGGTCTCGTCGATGTTCTAGTGGCGTATGTAGGTTTCCTTCCGCCATGCATATCTGAGTTCGTCCCAAATGCAGTCGACCTGATGTCACCGCGTCTCGAGGTTGCTTCGTCATCCTCACTGCTACTGTCGCTAATCGGGGATGCAGTTGGATCTTCCGGTTCCTTAATCTTAAATCCTGGTCCGGTCTTCTTTGGGTTTCTTCTGAAGTTCAAAAGAAGGGGTGGGACATTGTCTCTTCGACTCAGCCTTGGCTGCGATATTCCAGTTCTCATTGCGCTCTCTCGCACTCGACAGCGCTCGTGTATCACTGAATATTTCGGGCACAATGATTTCAGCTAGACGTCCTTGGTGCTAAGACTAAACTTAACCTCCGACATGCGAAAAGACAAGTTCAAAAGCCGGCGTTACGATCTTTGTCCTATCGCTCTCCCAGAAGCAGTGCTCGGATAGAATACGCGCGCAAGAGAGGTAAGCATACTATAACATGGGTATTGAAGGGAACGGGAAGGAGAGCAGCGCCGTAAATATCAGACTAAAAGAATGAAAAGAGCTCTTCACATGAAAACTGTCTCTGATTTACTGCCCAAGTCGAGTCCAAGGTGACGTCCGGATCGTTCTTACCGAATCTGGCGAAAGTGCAAAGGACAGGGGACCGCGTCGGGTACGCGCATGAACAATCTAAGCGACTCCACATTGTTAGTTTGGGGCTGATAGAGTGTGGGGCCAAACGTGGCCGTCTCATCGTCCAGCTCAACTACGTACCTACCTTTGGTAGGTATTTTAAGGACTTATGCCATCCCTGAATTACCTAAGCAAGTGATGGTTCAAGTCTGCGTCTCTTCTGCTTTCTTCCAGAACAGCTTCCTCGTGTCGTCAACCGCTGGAGCCATCCGGTGCGTCGCACTACGTCCGCTGCCCTCCGGGAAGATTCGTCTTCGATGGCATTAAATCGAAAGTATGCGGCTCTGCCGGATCTGGTATGTTCATTCAAGTCAATATAAGCACAAACGAGTGACCCAGCAACATGACGCGTCGGCAGGCTTGCTAACACGGCCGCAGGACTCGGCACCCGATATCTATGAGACTCCTGAACTAACAGACGACAACTCGACTCGCCCGGTAAGAAATCCCCATTGCATTCACACCGAACAACCAAGCTCATAACAGCATAGGGTACTACAGTGCAGTCTCCTTCAGATAACGGGTCCGACGACGCCGCTGACGAGGGCACTGGCGTGTCACGAACGAGGTTACATATAGACCAAGCGAGGGCTCGGTTTATGCCTGCCAGTATCGAGGCTCAAGACGTAGATTTTTCAGACCGGCTGACCAGCAAACGGAAGTCGTATAAAGCATCAAGCCGGCGGCAGCGTATCCTGGAGGATGGAACAGAAGAATACGGAGAACTGAGTGACGAGGACGATGGCATCAACCTCGAACGAAAGCTGGCCAGACTGAAGCGCGAGATTGAGGAGGTAAAGGAACAATATGCCAAGCAGAAGGCGACCGTTTCACAGCCAGGGGTGGAGCCGACAGATCGTGACGGAGACTTCGCGTCACTCAGCGAAGCCCTGAGCGAGATATCCAGAGACTCCGAGGGCATGAAGTCCGCGCTTCGGAACGGGCCTGGAGGGTCAAATTCATTACGGCACATCGTTGCGAAGGAGGACCGCGAAGTATCTGGAGGCGATACGGCCACGTACACCGTCACATATGCACCATCGTATGAGCAAACACACGCCTTGGCGAAGGCCGCGGACTTCGACCGACGTCTAGTACTGCTAGAGAAGTCACTGGGCATTGGATCTTCGGCGTTTCCTGAACTAGATGCCAACGGCTTGCCTCGGGCTGTATTACCTACGCTGGAGACGCTGCAGAAGCAGATTTCTACCCTCTCAGAGGCGTCGACCTCATCGCTAGACACGATCACTCGACGAGTACGGGCTCTTACACAGGAAGCTGAAGGGCTGGAAAAGGCACGCCGAAATGCTAAGGCGGCACAGGAAGCGCTGGCATCTACAGGCGTTGCACCAGCAGAGGGTCTGAATGCCGAAGAATCGGAACAAACGGCAAAGATCAATGCTCTGTATGGGACATTGCCAACTATAGAGAACCTAGCCCCTCTGCTGGCCCCCTTGCTCGATAGACTGAGATCACTTCGAGCTATCCATGCCGACGCGGCTACAGCTAGTGAGACACTTGCACGTATTGAGAAGAAACAGACGGACATAGCAGCCGACATACACCAATGGCGGGATGGTCTAGAAAAGGTCGAGGCAGCCATGCAGCAAGGAGAGGCAGCCATGGGCGGAAATGTCAAGGTTGTTGAAGGCTGGGTAAAGGATCTCGAGGCGAAAATGGCGAAACTGTCTTAAAGTCTGGAAGAGTCGCTCCTGTCAATGATACCCGGATAGCAAGTGGAAATGATTATTAGAATATGAGACGAAGTGAATGAATGCTTCGCGATACTTTAAGTGCACGAGTGGGGTGTGGGTAAGCCAGCCTCGCCGTGGGTCTGACTTTACTCATCAGGGCCAATTAAAATGTCGGCTGTCGATAAGGGCTTCCCACAACAAAAATCCCAGGAAAATCTACCGATAATCCACTTCCGCCCAGCATTCATTCTTCAAAGCACTTGATGTGAGTACCTCGTCGCCGGCGCAGAACAACACCACCAACGCATCACCAGAAAACTGACCGCCTGATCAGACCGCCAAAATGGATGCCTCAAAGCAACCCGTCAAACTTGTGAAGGTCACCCGCGTTCTGGGCCGCACTGGTATGTTCCCTCGCGGCGATTAATCGGACAACGAAGCCTTTTGGTTCTGCCAGGAACGATCAAGAACTAACCTTTACAGGCTCCCGCGGTGGTGTTACCCAGGTTCGCGTTGAGTTCATGGACGACCAGACCCGTTCCATTATCCGTAACGTCAAGGGACCCGGTATGGCTTTCCTCTCCTTCGACAACGGTCCTCGGGGCGATCCGATACGCCGGTCAAGGGATTACGAACACCTTCGCTAACACAAATATCTAGTCCGTGAGGACGACATCCTCTGCCTCCTCGAGTCCGAACGTGAGGCCCGCAGACTCCGATAATTGGCGGTGGCGGTTGGTGGAAGGACTTTTGGTGACGGAGCGACGCTTTACCGTTTCATGGGACACATGTTCAGGAAAATGGGAGACGGCATTATCGGATTTGCATCTGCACACATCCTGCAGTTGTTGATTTCTTAAGGAGTCATAGGCGGTTTTCCCAAATACAGCACAGTTGCTCACTCAGCCAGTCGTTCCCATTGTGCATGGGAAACTCCGTCTTTGCAATGACCGGGCGGAAATGATGGCGAACCGGCATGACAGAGATTCTAACCATTACTGATATCCGCAGACCACGACAGGAAATTACCTTCGAGCATTGCGGTCGTTGCCAACCTTGGAAAATTATTTTGCACGAATACTCACACGTGACACAGGCCAGCGGAGTCAAGTTTTCGCGCTATATAAACAGAAAGCCTTCTTTCTCTCTTTCTATTTTCTCTGCACTTTTCCGACTTCAACAAACCCAACTCACGATGTAAGTACACATACCTCAACTCCTCCACTCCGTTGTTATGATGTATCAAAATAGCATGTATTACCTGAATCTACATTGATGTTTACAATCACCAAGATCTCTGAAACAACAACAACCTCATAACTCGTTATACCTCTTCTGCGTTTCGAGACCTGAAGCTAACAATGAGAAAAGATTTTTGACAGTTGCCGCCATGAGCGTACCCAAAGCGCCAAAGGGCCATTTCAACATCCTATACTTTGCAACAGCGAGTTCCTTTACGAAGAAGGAGCACGAGGCGCTCCCCGCTCCGTTACCTCTGGGCCAGCTCTTCCGTGTGCTTGAGGAAAAGTACCCCGGCATGACCGAGAAGGTGCTCCACTCCTGTCTAGTTACTATCAACCTCGACTACGTCGACGTTCCCAAGGGCGGAGATGTCGAGGACAAGACTATAGAGGAGGGAGACGAGGTTGCCATTGTTCCGCCCGTGAGCTCAGGATGAATCTGAGTCTGAGTCTGAACTGCCCGAGTCTCCGTCGTCGCCGTCACCAGAGTCGCCTGGTCGGAGTCGTCGGTGTCTTCCGAGCGAGAGCCGCTAGCGGGAGGCCCGTCTTGGCCGGTACCTCCCCGGCGAGAAACCTGGAGCGCGTCTCCAAACGGTCCGAGCAAAGGCTGCCGCTGCTTCCAGTCCCACTCCCAGTCCTTGTTCCACATGGAGAGTCCCCAGTTGGAGGGCCAGATCCATGTAGGCCACTCATAAGTCCACACCTTCCACCACCCGGGATGTCGCCTATGCAATGCGCCGAGCCGTTGTGCGCCGCGTATAGCAAGGTAGCTCAGCAGCACGAAGAGCAGCGTCGAGACGACGGATATGATGCATGTTAAACTCGTGATGGTGGACACCTGGCAGCCCAGAGGTCTCGTGCGGATATCCCAACGCTCCGCCCAGTGGGGGCAGATATCTTCGTCGTAAGCCGGTGCTAGAGGCGGGATGGCGTAGTTGTTGGGGACGCAGGATTGAGTCTATTGCTGAATATTAGTGGATGGCCCACCGATAAATGGATGTTGGAGCGACATAGCCGTAGTAAGCAAGCTATGAGAGTCAATTTAGAGAGCGTACAAATGGACACCAGCTACACCGATCTTGATCCAAGCAGCCTCCACAATTCTGTTGTGCCCAGCACCGATGCAATTGCTCGTCACTGGCCGGGTTGTGTTTGAAAATCGAGTCCATGTTTTGCCGTGTCCAGCATTGCGCTCCGACTGAGCGCTCGACGACCCGTCAATTGACCGAGTCTCAGCTTTTAGGGAGAGCTGACTCTTTTAAGATTCCTCAGGGAAGGCTGAGCTTTTTGGTGGTGGGGAAATCAGCAGACGAGGGGTCTAAACATGCCAGAATAACTCGGGTAGCTCTAGACTCTATATAGGGTAGGTAGTGGGACCTGATCTGAACTCATCTGATGACACTTGTGTCACGACGTCGGGCACTTACAGTGCATCCCTCCCTATGAGATGTTGGGCATTTCGAGCGAAATTAGAGACAAAACCAGAATGCATTTGATTCAATGGGCAGTAGAAAATGTAAACTAGTTACCCACGGCAAAGAAGTAGCGACTTTTATCAAACCTGTATAGTCCCAAATCTCCATGCCTGCCATGCTTTAAAAACAGACGCTCCTCTTCAAAGCCAGGTATCTATCTCACCATAACTCTGCTTAAACCCTCGGGCTTCTAAAGGCTGCACTCTTACCTCCTAACGAGGTTCCTCGCCCTCCTCCTCTCCTCCTCTGTCAGCAGCCACTGCATGCCTCCATCCTCCTCCGCTCCCTGTCCGTCATTAATCTCCTCCCACTCCTCCTCCTCCATATTAGCCACGGTCAGTATCTGCGTCATCTTGGCGAACGCCTCCCTGACGGCATAGTTGCCCCCCTTGCTCACGACGCCCACTATGCCCAGGAAGTCGCGCTCCATCCTGATGGCGCCGTACGCGCTCACGCCCCCGGCCGCCGCCGCCGCCGCCGCCGTCGCCGCCTGCTGGCCAGCAGCCAAGGAGGAAGAGGCCGACGGGGACGGGCCGTAGCTCCAGGCGCGCTTCTCCAGCACGCGCGCCAGGTACGCGGCCGTGACGTCGAGCACCGAGGCGAAGGTGCGCGGCGTCATCAGCCGCGCGATGGGCCGCATGAGGGCGTCCCAGCCGCGCTCGAAGCGTGCCGCCACGCGGCTCAGGCGCTGGTCCGGGGAGGAGTCGTCGTCGGCGTCTGGGATGATGTTGTCCAGCAGCGTGGCGAGGCGCTCGTCGTCGGAGGCGCTCTCGGTCTGGGCGAGGAGCTCGGATATCTCCTCTTCCGTCAGGGTGTAGTCCGCGTCTCTGAAGGTGTCGGACAGGACGGGTCGTAGGCGGGGCCTGATGACTTGATTGTACAGGACTTGGAGGCCTGAGTTGAGGAGCTCGGTCGTCTTGGCCGTGAAGGAGGCGTTGAGGGTTTGAAGGAGCTGGATGACGAAGGCGGCGTCGTGGTCGAAGGGGAAGGAGTCCTTTGGCGAGAAGGCGTGGGTGTGGCCGTTTTGTCGGTGGCTATCAGAGGGGGAGGGGCCGAGGTAGGTAGAGACTATGCGCGCTAGATACTCGTTCGCCATATCGAGACTGTTGATCAGCACGATGAAGGAGATGATCTTGTCCTCGGGCGGGAAACCGCCCTGAACTGCGGGCTTGGGGTACGATTCGTCGCGCATCTTACGCTGGATCATGACGACGAAGTCGGAGCCGAGGACGCGGCCTATCGCTGGAATGACTGAGGCAACGACTTCGCGCTGGGCGGTCGAGAGGGACTTCTTGATGACAGCGTTGACGATGTACATCACGTCATCGACGGCGGACATTATATAAGGGGGGTTGCTATCGATAGACCTAGACATGCTGAGGGAGAGGCCGCTCGGGGACTCGTCCAGCTGGAAGGCCTTTTCGACAGAACGACGGAAGAAGAATGTTGTCATTGTGTTGTAGGGCGATATCAGCTTGCCAGAGACCTTGTTGTGTAGGTTGGACTTGCTGAGGACTTCAGGCATGCTGAGAGGCGCATCCTCAGGGGTCTCTGGATCCTTGTCGCGGGAATTCAGTTAGCACAGATCTGAAGATGATGATAGTCTCGTGTCAGGAGTCCAGCTGCAGCTAGCTTACCTTGCACTTCCCAGCCAGGAACCGTGAGTATAGAGACCACTTGCCCAGCATAACAGCAATCTCGCTCAACAGCCCATCGACTTCCTTCATATTTACGCCCTCGTCCTCACTGTTCCGCGCATCACTGTTTGTCTGGGCACCCAGCGCAGGCGAATTGACCCTCGACGTTCCAGTCAGACTCCGCTGCTGTGGGAGGAAACTCTGGACTAGGAACGAGAAGGGGTAGCTCTTGATGTCGGTCAGTGTCCGATCCACGCCCCGATCATCGCTCCATGAGTCCAGTATGATGCCGCCTTGAACATCAGCTTCCATCTGCAGCCGCTCAATCACCCTGACCATCTTCCGCCCATAATGCCGTTCTACAAGCCCGCCATGCCCATCGACGATCCGGGCAACATGCTCAAACAGCTTTGTCAGCGCGTTAGCATAGAAGAAGCCGTCCTTCTTACTCTGCTGCGTCCCGACCGCATTGCTCCCTTCCCTAAGGACAGCCCTGGCCTGACTGGCAACGCCCTGACAGACGTATCTCCCATACACATCCAGCCCAACATCTCCACGCCCGATAAGCGGGAACAGCTTGAAGAACCGCGTCACCCTAGCCCCGTCATTCTCATCGACCGCCTTCTCAAACTCCCGTAAGAACAGCATACACAGGCTCTCCCTCGCCCCCTCGAGCGTAACCCACGGCGGATCGGGCACCTCGACGGTGGGCACGACGGCGGCGGCGAACCCGCCCTTGACGATATGCTCCGGCACCTTGGCCGCGCGCGCCACGTAGCCGGCGGCGGCCTCCCAGTCCTGCGGGGCGCCCATGGAGCCGACGACGCCGGCCACGCAGGCCTTCAGCTCGGCGACCTGCTCGACCACGGCCAGGGTGTCTTGGACGCGCTGCTTCTCGAGGTCGAGGCGGCGCACGCGGCCGGAGAGGTGGGAGGCGGTCTCGGACGCGGTGGAGAGCATGCTGGAGGATATGGTGCGCGCGGCGATCGCCTGCGACCCGAGGGTGGCGCGGAGGTTGTCGAGCCGGCCGAGGGAGCGGGAGAGGGTGCTGTGCGAGGAGAGGAGGGTGTCCAGCTGGTCTGTCAGGGCGGTCTCGCGGGTGTGTAGTGCACTGAGAGCTGAGAGGATGTCTGGGAGGGAGGCTGCGTTGCGCAGTGGCGCAGCTGGGTCTTCATCTTGGCGAGACTCGGGGGTTGTGGTAGATTTGAGGTTGAGAGTGGTGTTCATGGTGGCGGTCTCGCCCCTGCCGAGCTTGCTGGCCGAGGATGCTGCTCGTGAACGGCCATTGGGGAGGACGGCAGACATCGAGACGGTCTTGAACGGCAACGGCGGTGCATCGCTGCACACAATCCGTGAGAGTACCGGGGGATCTTGTGGGTTGATCCGCGATACTTTGCTTGTAAGTCACCGAAAAGTGATTTATTCAAAAGTCGAGGTGTTGATGTCGTGGCTGCCCCGCATTGAGCCTTATCGGAGCTGATATGTATCTGTTGAGCTAAGGGAAGCTTATATGCAACTATCAGGTACCTCTACTGGCAACCCCACGATGACGACCAAGTTTGACCTGTAACCTTCTCTACCACTCAACCCTCCAATTTGTTTGCTGCAGATCAGATCCCCAGATACAGCAGTGAAACATGTATTCTCCCCGTCAGACACCACCGGTGCCGCCACCCAAACCCTCCGGCAGCAATGACCCCAGCCGTATAAGCACACCAGCCTCAAACTCACCGCGACCACCACCGCAACTCCCCTCCGAGACCAGCGACCTCCCCTCCCGCATAGCAGTCCCCCAGCCAATCCCCGACCCAGGCCCGCAATGGCTACCCAAATACCTCCAAGACAAAGCCAAAGGCGACCTCGCAACCATACTCCAATCCCCCCAGCTCCTCAACGCCCTCGTCCACAGCCCGCAGACGATCCACCCCTCCCTCGCAGCCAGCCACCAGAACCTCCAGACCGCGCTGGCGGAGAACATCGCCCTGGCCTCGCACCTCCTAGAGCTAGAATCGCACGTCGTCTCCGCCCGGGCCGCGACCTCGGCCCAGCTCCTCTCGGCCCGCGCCCTCGAGCGGCAGTGGCGCGCCAAGCAAGGGGAGATGGACGCCGCGCTGGCGCCCTTCGCGCCCGCGAGCCTGTACCAGCGGCTCGCCGCGGGGGTCGGCGAGCAGGAGGGCGTGTGCCGCGCGCTGGAGGAGAGCTTCCTCGCCGGCGGGGGCGGGGAGGACGGGAGGGTCGCCAGCGAGAGGGAGGTGGGCGAGTGGGTTAGGAGTTACCGCGAGGCCAAGAAGTTGGCGTATCTGAGACGGGAGAGGAAGGAGCGGTGGGACGAGGGGAGGGTTGGGGGGTGGAGGTGAGGGGTGAGGATACTGTTACGATTGATATGCATTGAGTTTGGAATCTGGTTAGGGCTGAAGGTTCGACGCCTGGTTCCAGTGGTTGTAGCGCCGTGAAGTTAAGAATGCCCCGCAAGCTTTGAGGAGACCAAAGAGTATATACCCCTTCCCTTTTTTCAACCAAGATCCATTCTAACGTTCATCTTAAGATGTGGACTGTCATGATACCGGTGTGGTTTTCCCACATACCATGGACCCACGGACGAAATAGCGCGGTAGAGCGAACATAGGCTCGATGCTTGGCTGGAGTAGCATAGACAACGCCAGCTGAGCTGATGACAACCCCAAATTTTGGGTGTCTTGCCGTGCCACGGCGTTCAGACCCAGTGTCTTCACGCTCGTTTACATGTACGATGTGTTGCAGGCGCCCCTTCTCGTCGAGAAGACGACGGCCGTCGCTCACTTTCGTCCACAAGGGCACAAAGGCGGAACAGATGATGTATTTTAATATCAACAACGTATCGGGTGGGATGGTGAGAGTTGTCGTGGCGATCGCGTCTGTGGTAGCTTCGTGATAGTACGTGGGTTTAGTGAAACTGTTTACAGGATTAGACTGTCATACAGTTACGATCTTAAGGCATCCTGAAAGCCGCAGCATGTAGGAAGCGAGTTCCAACAGTGGATTCATGATGATTGGGGAAAGAGGGAATGTCATCACTTGCCAAGAGTACATAAATAGGCATGTGTTCAAGGAACGTAAACTGAAGCAAATCACTGAACATGCTAAGTCAAACATCTTTCTCTTTTGAATACCTACCTACATACGCATAGAAATTTTCCCAGAAAGGTAATCACTTATTGGAATGTCTAGGAAGGTCGGCCCCCTTGGGAAGATCATCAGACGACTTGGTGCTCCTAGATATTCTTCAATTGCTACTGATGCTTGAGAAGAGCCACGCATATACGAGTGATGACACCGTGCTGATGAGAACAATGGCATCAAGGCACCTTACCTCATTGGGAGGTTTTACTTCAGTGCACATCCCTAAAGACACAAAGGCATGGACAGTTTGATCGTCTGAAATATATGTTAACGCAAATAGATGAGGTGGTATCAATTACGGGAACGCTTCAACCGAGTACTTCAAGTTCAACAAATATTCAGTGTCATCCCGTCATCCCGTCATCACTCTCCTCAGCGGCGCAACCCCTTTACCGTCTGCTGCCTACCGAGCTGCTACCTCTGATCTGTCAGGGCTGGTGAAGCTCTTTGCCATGGTCAAGGTCTGTCCAACCCGTCAACTTTCAACATCAGCTGTTCTAACCGTGTTGTTCGGCTTGACTTGTGTAACCAGCGTACAAGCCAGACCGAGTCGCACATTAGCTGTCGACCGCTATAACACGCTGAACGGGCTTCTCTTCATCTCTGGACTTCGGGGACTCATGGGTAGAGCAAAAAGGTCTTCCTCGACATCCTCCGCCGGCCCTGCCGGATTGGGTGCGCCGCTGCCTATTATGGCATCCAGGGAGCCGATGCCGCCTTCACCGTTACCGACGGCTTCGCTGGGCGTATTTCGACTTTGTGGAAACATGGACCCGAAGGATGATACCGCCACGTCCGATGCGCCAGGTGAGAGGGACGTGAAGGTTGGCTGCTTTGGTTTCGGTGCTGCGCTCCTCGCCGCTATTGGCAACAGTTAGCAGTGCCGAAGTCTTCTGAGCCTCGTACAATACATGACACCCTAATGTGACATCCTTATATCCCTTCCCCTTTCATCTAGCAGATAATAGCGTACCAACAGCAGGAGAAATGTCCCTTACCTTGCGCCGCGGCAGCCAGCTCAGTCGGGCTAGTGGCAAGCCCCGTAAGTCCCTTTAACTTCGCCCCTAGTCGCCCGCCGATGGGGGACCGCGGACTCGCCGGCCCGCTCCCTTGCGGGTTCTGCGGTATGTGTAACCTCGTGGGCTGCGGCGCGCCCGCGACCTCGCCCTCCGCCAGTCCAAAGTGGTCCACGATCCACTGCTGCTCCTGCAGCGCCATCTCGAGACCCACGCTCTCGACGTTGTCGCGCATCTCCGTCTCTATCTCGGCGCGCAGCTCGCGCAACCTCTTCTTGGCCCAGATCGTGTGGAGGACGCCGCGCTTATTGCGGGTGTTCGCCCCTGCCGCAGCGTGCTCGCCGTTTGCCACCAGCTCGGCGGGGAAGATGGCGGGCATGGGCTTGGTCCGTAGCGTCGGACCTACTGCGTCTTTTGAATCTCGGCCGAGCTGTGATATGCTGACAAGCGGCGGGATCGGTGCGCCGGGCGGGAGGAGGAAGTACACACGCCTACTCGAACCGCCGTTGCCTAAGTTGCTGTCGATTTCCGTCTCAGGGTCGCGGATTGGGAGAACTGTCGTCTTGCCGTCCCACGAGACCTCCCAGTCACCCCCCTCCGAGCTGCCGCCGACTGAGGCGTCCCATTCGACCATCAGGATCTTGGTCCCCTCATTTCCTTTACCGGCTTCGAACTCGAACCGCGAGAGGGCCGAAGATGAGAACGGCGAGGTTGGCGTCTCCACAACGGGAAGCTGCTCGTCCGGCTGGTCCTGAAGTTTAGCTTGAGCCTGTTGAGTGTCCAGCACGGGCTTGTCCGGTGCTGCCGCCATCATGTATGTGTGGAGCGAGATCTGACCGGAGCTGGGTGATTCAAGAGGGGCAAAGCCGTTTCACCGACAGGGGGGAGCACAATCGAGTACCGTTCTATGTCCCGGAGCCTAATTGCGCCGACCGGAGGGCGTTTGTCAATTGCTCAGATTATCTGTGCGTGAAAAGGAACAGTTCGGCGTTGTAGATGGTGTGCGCAGACGCCTGTGGTCCAGCAAAAGTCTAGATCTGGTTCGCTGCCGTAGCCGTCTTGAGCACTAAAGCGAGGGAACGCTGCCAGACGCAGGAACAAGAAGCGATAGCTGGCTAATTCCGCCTAGGTGGAAACAACGCCGATATTGCAAAAGGGGGGGTTTCGGTCCGGGCGTGGCGTTGGAGGCAAGCGGGTGATTATGGTTACCAGGCAATATAGATGAACCGTCAGCCGGTCACTACTCGAGCCTAGCCCTGAGAAAAGATAAAGGTTACCTCTCGGCACAAGTGAGATGAAGCACAGGGTCGTAACCGCGGCGGGAAACCATGCAAACCCACTGGCTTCAGTACTCCTTAAAATGGCGCTGTAAGTCGCAGCAGGCAGTTGGGGAATTGCTAGGCAGGATAACCAGGGCAGCAATACCATCCAGCAGTGCATATACAAAGCTGAGAGAGTGGACGCGGCAGCTACAGCATTCTTAAGCAGGGGAATGTAATGGGGATAGATGAAGAGCAAGACGCAGAGCTAGGAAGAATTGGTGATATTGGAATAAAGAGCCCCTCTCCTTGACTCGCCGCCGGTACCACAGCTGCTGCTTAAGGTATGCTGCTTGTTGATGGCCCGCTCTCCACACTGGTGGCTCGTGAGCAAAACAGAGTCGAAATCCAAGCCTACGCATAACGAGCTCGAGCTGAAAAGGAAACGTCTTGTCTTGGCCTCTTCTACCGCTAGATCTGGTAGCAAATAGCAGACGAGCAATCACCACGACACAAGCAGGAACAAAGATGGAGATGATACCAAAACGGGCGGTCTCTCCCCTCAAGGGCTGATAGCGGGGAACTGCTTGGGCCTTGTCGGCGTCGTTTGTGGCCTCTCCCACGACCCTTGTGTGGTTCAGGCGGCCCATGACTTCGTCAGGAAACAGGGGTCCCGTCCCACAAGACCTTCTAAAAATAGAGCGCCATACCCGAGGCACTAGACCGGACGATCGATTGATAAGATGCTTAGGCGGATATAGTCCCTTCTTTTTCTTCCTTCTTCCAGTGCAGAGAGGACTGCTCTACAGTAGCTCAGACTGTGACGAGATCACCTTGTAAGGTATATGACCTTCAGACTGTATATAATTGTTCGAGCACGTGTGTTGTTAGGCGAAACCAAAAAGCAAACGAAGGAGAACTCAGAGACCAAGTAAAGCCCGAACCAGTAATGTAACAGTAGGTCGACATGTTGCGGCCGGTAACCAGGTTCAAGAATGAAGCTATTCAAGGCTTGAGCGGACGACAGGCGGCAAGCCTCGAGCTTATTCGTCCTTTAGTTTGGAGAGGGTTGCGACTACTGCGCAGTACGCCGACTAGCATATGCGAATGCCCATTAATGCAGCCACCACTCCGCCGGGACGGACGGCGAGATGCAGCGGTATTTAATACTAGTCCTGCAGAGGTGCCTCATCCGAGTCGACCTGAATTTTCATTGTCAGCAATGTGTCAAACTCCAGTCACTCCGTTTTCGCAATGTTTGGATTGCGATGGAGTAAAGCGGTGTACGCCTCTGAGAAGGTTATGCCTGTCACTGTGCTTTCCTGAGATTGAGTTGCATGTTCTGAGGAAGGCCCTTGGCGTATGCATCTCGAGTTCGACAGTGAAGACCAGACACTGAGATAGATACCGGGACCAGATTAGTGGACTACCAACTGGAGTTGGCTATGACCCGAAGGGATGGCGAATCTGCGACTATAAGAAACGTTCCTTTGGATCAGGTAGCGTTGGTGATTGGCATCGCATGGCCATCCGCATTTTGCCAGAGTTGTAGTTGAGCGCATAACAGGAAAAGTTCATCAGGGTATTGGTGGGTGTCTTGATCTTGGGGGGAACCAAGACTTATTAGGACACCGAGTCGCGCGATTCGAAGGAGAGGGGAGACCTTGCTTGACTGTCTAAAGTAGGAGCAAAAACCGAACAATGCTCATTGATCACCTTTGGACACGAACTACCAGCGGACTACTTGAGACTACTGTCTAGTGCGGGCTGCACCTTCCTAAATCTACTCTGCACCTAAGCAATCAAATTCTCCACGGCACTTTCCTCTTCAAGATGCCAGATACGTGGCCATACCTTGAGGATACCTTACCTATTGTGCACTGAAGTCCTGTCTGCTTTCGTGACATGATGACCAGAATGACTTTACACCTATCCAGTCGCAGCCTTCCCGCCATGAGAGCCTGATGAGCCCACCTTACCTTAGCTATCGAGCCAAAGGGATCCTTACCGTATTCTATCACCTTCACGATCACACCACCTTCCCGATCAATTTTCTGCCCCACACCCCACCACGTCGACTTCGGACGCAGCGCTCCACGCCATCGCGCCCAGCAAGATGCCAAAGCCTCTGCAGCACGAAGATA